>CM068318.1:43456624-43496624 GCA_034766995.1 Acanthacorydalis orientalis | reverse complement strand
GCTCTCGGACGATCGCGATCCATCCGTTCAGAAACGTTCGTCTATTTATACCTCTTCGACGACGTGTTTTATATAATGTACATATAATACACACACACACACACATATATATATATATATATATACATATATTCCCAAACATACACGTACAGAGAGGAGAAAAACTAATGGAGATGAAAAAAGACAAAGAGTTCTTCAACGGTTATGTAAAAGGGTAGAACAGCATATTTCTTCATGTAAGCTCATTCTATTTATGACTGATCGTGTTGTTTTTAATATATATATACATATATATGTATGTATGTATATATAAGGATAGTTTGTTTGATTTTTACCAGACACCACCATTTTCTAAACTGTTTATGCCGTGGCATTGAATGACCCTCGTGTAGATATTTGAGAATGACATTTTATAAGATGAATCGTGGACAATTGTTTGTTTAGCTCGGTATTTAATACAAACATGTCTTTACATACACAAAGATTGTTGAAATATTAATGATAGAATGTTAGCAAAATCACTTTATGTACATAGAAAATGTATCTTTACTCTAATCGACTATGTGTTTTGTACTAAGTAGTGAAGTTTTGTATTAAGTTCAATAAGAGAATAATATTTGTTTCATAAATTAATAATTTTTTCATTCCAAAAACCACAAAAATGTTTCTGGTAAAGAATGTTCATCCAATCATTATAAATTCTTTTCGATTCTTGCTTATGGATATCTCGATGGTGAGGCAATCATTTTCAGTGCACCAAAATACAGAAAAGGGGGTTTCTGAATTATTTTTTTAGTTCATAAATAACAAAAACATTTTAGATAAAAAATGTACTATAAATAATTATTGATTGCCTTTTTGATTGTTACTTATTTTCATTTTAATGGCTATGCAATCAAATTCAGAGCGTCAAGGTATAAATTGTTTGTAGTTTGTGGGGCGAGAAGAGAATTCATCTATGAAAGAAAGATATTAATGTTTTTTTTTATTATTACTTGATAAGAGATTATTGTTTTAAAAAATATTTAAAGAATTAATGAATAAAATCATCGAATCATACGTCTAAAAAATTGAAAGGACTGATAAATTATTTACAACGATTTTACAACGATATAAAACTCGAAGAACCTCTAACATCCTTTGAAACTAGACCGAAAAAGACGTGACAAACTCGTCCGTTCAATTAAAAAATGTAGACAATACACCAACCATGTGTTTCGAAACATATTAATATGCGTACTGGCTGATTTAAAATTTTAATTAAACATTGACGTTGGGATAAAACGGGCGCGCAACGTACGACTGCACTGTGTCATTAGGTTTGTATTAACAATATCGTTTGACGTCAAAGGGTTATGTAGGATAATAGGATAATGTATTATTTAAGTGAATACACATAGAAGAATGACACGGTTACGTCACGTAGGAATAAATCATTAGACGAGGACATGTGTGTGAGGAAGGGTACGCACGACGCAGATGGTAGACAATTGTGCGTTGTTGAGCCCGCATGCCAATAATTCAAGAAAAGCGTGGAAAATTTTCCAGAGCCGGATGATCAGCGAGCGTGTTCACGAATCGAGAACGATTTGAACAGGGTCGTAGTTAGGGAAGATCATGTTGATATTCGTTATTAGATATCTGTTGAAATACTGAAATTTATATTTGATTTTCTTAATTTTTAGTTGTGCCAAATTATCTATAATATAGCTTTATAAGAATAAAAATATTTGTATTGTTTCAAACACGTTTAAACTAAAAATAGTTCAATGTTTAACCTTTTATGTGTTATCAGGATTTTCAAGACACAAATAAAAACTGATATTAAGTAACCAATGACTCATGATTCATCTCACGGGATTTCTGTGCCCTAAATAAAGAAACTGTTCTAAAATTTACATTTTTTTAAAAAATCTACCTTCTTCCGCTTTCAAATGTTATTCTTTTTCATAACAAAAAAAATACTTTAACATTTTTTTAATTTAGTGAACAGAGGTTTAAAAAACTTGTATGAATATCAAAATATTTTTTTTAATAGTATTGAAATTAAAAAAATATCAAACTAATGGAAACACTGGATCGGTCATCAACATTACTGGGATATTTTTTTCTTCCAACGCTAGAAGAAGATATTGCTAATTTTTTTCCTTGCGTTTTTAAATCAAATTCTATCCACTATTCCCTTTATATTCTCTTCAAAACTATCTTTTAGCAGATTTTTACATATTTATTTTACCAATTCTAGGTGTCCATTAAACAAGAATCTATGTAGACAATACATCGACGCAAATGTTTTAGTCAGTATACATGGTATCGGTCATCATCATTATATTTTCTAGATTTTTCATTTTATTAACATTAAGTGTATTTACTTTTACTTTTTTCTTGCCCGTTTGATGGACTTTATATCTGTTGAACGAATCGGTTTTTCCGTTTTTCTTTCATTTATTCATAACTGACATATTTTCATCTATAATTATCCATGTTTCTACTCCTGAAGTCATCACTGAGGATATAAAATTCATATATTTTCGAGTTTATCATTATATTTTCTTCTAAGTCACACTTAAATGGTTCAAATGATTATCATCCTATTCTGTATTCTTTCTTTTACTTCTAACAGTTGTATATTATATATTACTTCAATTATATATCCTACACATCTATTTTATATTTATTTATATTTCAGTTTCTTCGATTGGTGTAAGAGTTAGTAGTTAAGTTACTTAATTTTAAATGTTTTATCAGTATTTAAATTTAATAAAGAAAAATATCGTTTATTATTTTAAAGCGGATAAGAAAACATTATCAATTTAGAAAGATAATATTAGTTTTACAAGTCATTCACCCACTTTACATTTTCTCAATTCATCCCTGAACGAAAAAGGGGCTGCCGACGAAGCTTTATGTACATTCTATTAAAAACCGAATTCAGAAATCGAAACTGCAGTAATTATTACACCTTCGAATGTAACAATGTACGATCTCGTGGAATTATTCACAGCGAGCAACGTTACGGTTACAAGAGTATCGAACAATGAACGCGTCGAATGTAAACTGAAGAACGGGCCTGCTTACGTCAGCATGTATTCGGGTTGAGTGCACGTGACCGGTTATTTAACGAACACACACACTTTCTTATAACGACGCGTCGTACACACATCTCTTTCTTCAACAGAGGATTCCTTATGTCCTCCTCCGTCGTCGTCTGAAACCATTATACGAGCACAATCGTTGTGGAACAATAAGAAAGGTGGCAGCAGAACAGCACATCCCGTATTTGTGTTTGTATTCTGTTGAATTTAAGACCAATTAGAACGCTCTTGATGCGATGTTGAATTGTGCGTGACACAGTGGCGTGCCCGTCGTTGTGTACCACATGCGAGCTGCATTGGAATCTTGATAAACAAAAAAAGACCTATGCGAGTGTGTTTGGAATGTTTGGTCGTTGTAATCGAACGAAACGGATATCCGGTATTTCTTTGAATGTTATGAATTTCGGGTATACAGGTTGACGATTGAGAACGGAGTGTTACTTCTATGAATAATTACGGACTTTATTGATTGAAAAACGATGATATAGTAAGAAATCCCATTAGATTACTGAAGTTTGATCTATATTTAAAAAAATAGTATTCTGATATCAATTAAACTAATACAGATCATTAAATAATAATAACAGTAGAAATAACATTAATTATAAATACATTTACTTATGATAAAAAATTTGACAGAGGATGGTTGGTTGATTATTTGAGGTTTAAGTTCTGGTGGAAGAGATTTCAATAAACCACAAAACTATTTTTACATATGTCATCCTTAATCTATTCTTAAAGGATTTCAATGAAGATGAAAGTAATGTATATAAATCAATTTGTAAAAATGGAATATATTTCAAACTTAAGGGTTTTTATAACATAATAGCATTTAATAATCTACTTGTTATAATTTAACTGCATTTTTAGATCAGGTTTATTATTTTAATGAAAAAATATCAGTTATTTATTGGTTAAATTTTCCTTATAACGGATATGTTAGATTATTTAAATGTATAAATTAAACTTTAGAATTTTCTTCCTCTCTCTCATCTTTTTTATCATTTAACTTGTACTATCCAGCCTCAAATGCTTATAACATGCCACAAATGCCTTACAATTCTTTACAGTGTAACATATGTATTTCATGTTGCACCTATTTTATAAAAAATAGACAGAATCTAATTTTATTTAAACGTTTGTTTACTGAATTAATTAAAATATAAAAATGGAATAACTGAAGCATTTATCATTATTTGTGTCGTTGTTTTTTTGAAATAACTTCAGTATGAAGTGTCACAAATATTTAAAAATTTTCAATAATTGATTAATGGAGATACAAGATTTAAGAACCATAAATATATGTAGCAATGTAAAAATATTTTTATAGTTCTGAGCGTTTTTTAATAATTCATTTGAAACAATAAAAACAGTATAAAGAAAAAAAATGAAACAACTTTGTTTCAAAACCAATATTTGTCGAATTATTTGATTTTAATTTCAAATAAATATTAATCTTAATAAGAGATCTAGTTCTTTTTTGTACTTATTTTGATTATTTTATATAAAAGACTATTTAGAATTGTTTAAATGAAAGGAACTTCATTCAAACTTTTTTAAATCGAGAAGCAGTTGCATACTACGAGTATACATGAAAATATCTGCACAATTCAGAACAAATTGAGAATAAACAATTCTTTTTTCTCTTAGATTCTCGATCAATCGTCTGCATTCTTATTGTCGTCATAAATACAAACTGTGGACGTAAATTGCGAGCATTTTCGTTTTTATTTTGAATGAAAAGATCGGTCGTAAACAGTGGTAGTAAAGTAGATGGTTATAAAACAAGAGTCGTCTGTACATAAGTGTGATTATTGTTTTTAGATGCATGCAGTTTAAGAAAATGTCGGTTTTATAGGTTCAGTCATCACTATTCTTTTTATTAATTCTTAGTTTATTCTTCTATTTCCTAATATAAAACATTTATTAAAAGCTTTTTAAAATTTGGAGCCAGTATTTAAGTGGTTTATTATAGAATTGAATCCATGTCTATTTTGATTAAAGTATTGAATACGAAACAGGGTTTATACAAAAAGTATCCGTTCGAAATGTGTGTTCATATGTGTAATATAAAACGCGTTTTTATACATTGTGTTTAAAAATAAAATCCGTGTCGCGCCACTGGAACGATACTGTTTTCTGCTGGCACTGATTTTATCCGTTACATACGTAAATATGCGGAATAAGATTGCGCCACATCTTGATGGTTAATCTGATTGTTTGCGGAACATTGCTTTATACGATAAATATTTGCTGATGATGTATATTGCGTTAGCGGTCCCACGTTACACCCTCACACTTTTCCGCGAACAAATTCCGTTCGTTGTGTCGACGAGATGATGCACGATTTGTGAATTTGATAATTATAAATAATGTGTACGCACTTAATAATAAATTAGTGTACAATTTTCGCGTGTAAATAATAATAATTCAACGGTAGTCTAGGAGGAATGGGTCACGTGGCGGCGTGGAAAGCTCCTTTCGGGAATAATAAATATTACATATATACTTATATATAAATATATTTTATATAGTATGTACGGTTCTAAATTTGATTTCTGGATTGAAATTAAAATGTACATCTACATTTAGAATTGAAATGAGATTGTAAATATTCAAAAAAAAAAATTTTAACAAATAAGATGAAGCTTTTAATTTATTATGGACTAAATATTGAAAATACTCAAATAAAAATACAAGGCTCTAATAAAATACAGTATTATTAATTTAATATTCAGTAGATTTTAGTTAAATGCAAAAGCACTAAAAAGTCAGAGTACAGTTTAAAATATAAATATTAAAGACAAAAACAGTCATTCAGGATTTAGAATGACAATTATTCTTTTATTTCCATCAGAAAATCAGTATTGAATATTTATGATTATAATTTTTTAATAAATTCTATACAAGATAAAGACAGTTACTAAAATTTTAGAACTGAAAATTTTCAATTATTTCTATAAAAGATATAGACATCCATTAAAGATTTACACGATTACAATTTTTTGATTTTGAAAAAAGACATTATTTATTCTATTTTTCGAGATAGTGTGTCGTTTACTTTTGCAGTAATATACAAATTTATAATTTCTATATTTGATGCACTGAGAGTTTATAAGAAGTTTGACAATAAAAAAATCACTTAAAATGGACGTCTGATACGCCTGATAAAAATATATACAACTGAACAGTTTTCTTTTCATACAAGAAAGATTATTTAAATCAAATTTTTTGAAAGACAGTTATTTGAGAAAACAATTTATGAAAATACATTTTTTTAAATTAGTTTTTCGATAAAAGCTTTTCTGTATTTACAACTAATTAATTAAATATTGATCGTGTTTGATAACTAGATCAAGTTCGGTTCCGATGAAACTCTGGAATTACTATCGCTATTCAGCCAGAGGAATTCAATGCATCTATGTTACAGCAGAGAGTTTCTGTTATAGATAGGATGCAAGTAACCAAGAAACTCTTTAAAGTGGTGTGTGTGTGTGCTTATTATTTCGCACAGCAGTGTAAATGGAGATCTTTTTTAATTGTACGCGAAAGTGTTTTAAAACGATTTTTTTTGTAATTATGTGACAGTGTTAAACTGAAATAATGAACTGTAAATGGAAGTTTTTCCGAATTCCTTTAATAACCATGTTAAATCGAAACCGTGGAATTCTATTTCCGTGTAAATCAAGGGTTAGGTATACTGGCCTCCTAACTAGTACAGGCATGTTTGATGGACCAGGGAGATTTCATATTTTCATGTCTTAAATTATCAGAAAAAAATGTTTAAATGTAAAATAATTCTAATGCAATCACTTTTTTTCCTCAAGAAATTAGGATAAGTTCTTGACAAACCTCTATGTCTAGCATGCAGTTTAACATTTTGTTCTACAACTATTTTATTTTTGAAGTTTATTCCAATGCAATTAGTGACCAAGCTTGAATGTTACGCCATCTATTTTTACGACATATACATTAACTCTATCAAGATTAATAAAACCATTGTACAACAAAACATCCTACATACAAATCTTGACTATATAATCAGTTGATTTTAAAATTATGTGTGTTGGTTTGAAAACGAATTTTTTTGCATTTAAACATTAATTTCTTTTAAAAAAACTGAAAAAAGGTATTATATTTTTTAGAAACTTATAATTAATATGCAAATGTTGAAAATTGGACAAAAATGTAATTTGAAAATAGAATAGTTATTCTATTATATATATATATATATATATATATATATATATATATATATATATATGTGTGTGTGTGTGTGTGTGTGTGTGTGTTTAGTTCGAAGACAAAGTGAACCACGGATTTTATCTTTTCCTCCATAATAATATCGTATATATTAGCTGGTAGGATTTGTGACTGGCCTCAATTAGCGTATATTATAACGTACAATTTAATTCAGTCGGTATAAACTAATTAGTCGGAGCATGTCTGGTGTAGCGATGCCAAGAAGGCTTTACGATAGAAATTGCAATACCGACACATTATATATGTAGTCGGCAGCAGCCGAGCAAATTTATATTCAAATCTGTCAGCTCATGCATTCTGATCACGAAAATTAGGTATACGTTTTGCACGTAATCATTACCAGACGCCATACTAGTGTGTATCTAAATTTACGATATTTCCGCCGTGGCATGTTTATAAAACTCGATCCGAGTGTAATATGCGCGCGGATTTGTTCCATTTCGACGTTTATTATTTATCATTCGCGTCTATTCATTATTATCTACAGTACATTCGGATTATATCGGGCAGTTAAAGATGTTTTATCTGAAGAGTATGAAGAAATTCGGTTATAAAAGAATTTCTACTTGTTAAAAAAATACTTTATATATATAATATATATACATATATATGTATATATATCTCATCAACATCATCATCATCATCAGCCTCCGTTTATCCAGTATTGGATAAGGAGCTCTTCCATGATTTTCCAATTTGTATGATGGAATGCCTCTCTTTTCCACTGATTTCCAATAAAATTTTTAATTTTCTTATTCCACCGGTTCATTGATCTGTTTCTTGGCTTTATATATATATATATATATATATATATATATATACATACATACATATATATATATATATATATATACATATATATATATATATATATACATATATATATATATATATATATATATATATACATATATATATATATCTATATATACATATATATATATATATATATATATAATATTATCTGTATATATACATAAAGAGTATAATTATTCTTTGTAATCATAATGGTAGAAAATCATTAGAAGATTCATTAGTTTACCTGGAAGTAAAAATGAAAAAAACAATGTAAATTATAATTTTTGTAATATTCTTTGTACATAATCTCACATTTGATGAATTATAATTTTATATTTGTGAAATCAAATCGAGTTGCTGAATGTGCATACAATTTGAATGATATTTTTAATTAAGTGAATCTGTTGTGGACTAAAAAAATCCATTAATCCCTATACAAATAAATCACTGATTTTAACAAAAAAGTTATACAAATAAACACGAAATTATTTCAACGATCCTGTTTCCTAATCAGAAAAAAAGCGGGCGGAAAAAATACATAATACATCCATCCGACTGTGCGGAACGTATTTTCATAAAAACAAATATCCGATATAGAGGATCTGTTGGAAAAAATTGACGATCTCGATTTCCATATCTAAATTAAAAATAAATAAAAACAAACACGCGCGACGGATGTATGAAAAGGTGCACAACACGACGATTTTCAATGTGCGGGGGCGCCGACATTGACGACGGGTTCGTGGGACGCGCGCGTCGAAGGACTCGAAACGATGGTGTGCGGAAGGCGTCGGCACCACCATTGTTGCGACAGACGGTGGCGGAAAATGACGTGAAATGAAAATGTTGTCGTATTAACGTTTTGTGTTATATTGTGTATTGGGTGAATGGTGTACAACGCAACCTGTGTGACACGTTTTAAAAGAACTGGATCAGATTTGCATGTACTTTACATATAAGAACCTCATCACAGAGCACTCAACACTGCAAGCATTGAATTTTTCTTCAGCTATTCTTTTTTATTAATTCTAGGTTAGAATGGTGTTTTTCACCAGGAAGGAAAAAATGAGAATACATGGACTTCTCAATAAAATTATAAATTTTCTTATTTTTATAATAATTCAACTATGATTATATTTAGTTAAAATGAATTAAATGTCCATAACAGTATAAATAAATTATTATCATCATCTATGTTTTTATTATAGCAAAAATTATTTCATTAATAGTTTTAAATAAATTTTCTTGGAAAACACTTGAGATTAAATTTTTTAAAAATAGTTCGGCGTTCATGTAAGCCTTAAAATATGGTAAAATACCTTAATTAATTTTCTATACAGTTTGATCACTGTAGCAAAAATATTTAATAAAGAAACAGTAGACAAATATTCTTTGAGGAAAGTAGAAATTATTAACATAAAGATTCTGGCTAATTAAAAAATCAATTGTATTAAGAATTGATGAAACATAAAACTGAGCTTATGACATTATTTTATCAATATATCAATAAAAAATTATAGTAGTTAAAAAGTTTTGGAAATGAAATTACAAATATTGAATGGTTTATAATATCGAAATGAAAGAAAAGATGGAAGATAGCTGAGTGTATAATCTTTTAAATGTTGAATTTAACTTTTTAACACATTGTTATAGGTTGACAGACATATATTAACAAAGTTCTTTTCATAAGCTTTCATTTGATAGTGAAACAAATACCTTCCAATGAGATCACCTTAGATGATACTAAGTCTGGAATATAATTAGAATGTGGGTGGATGCAGAATTTGTTAGGACTTTCTAATTGAGTTTTGGACACTGTAGCCATATATTATCAGAAGGAAGCACATTTAAGTAACGATTAATATTTCTATGAAGGATTAAAAATAAGTGGAAATTAAATGTTCTAGAGAAGATGTGGAAAGATATAAAAGTTGACCAACTTGAGGGATTTTTTGACAAATTGTGAAGGTTGTAAATTTGTAATTTCATGAATCGCAGTTCAGTAACAATTGTGTTCTAGTATCCCCCTTCCCTCCGATTTTCTTTGTAGTTTCGATGAAGAACTATATGATTTCCACTTATTTTCAGAGATAAAGCGTAATCTGTATTTTAACATTTGAGGTTCAAGTTGAAGTTGTTGTGAAGAATTGGCTACAGAAACTGAAATGATTTTTTTTTCTCTAACCTAATGAAGAAATTTGATACCAGCTAACAGAATTTATTAACAATGTTGATAACTTTATTGAAAAATAAATAAATCAAGAAATATTTTAAGCTTCTTTCTCTTTTTATTTAATCCGAAAACCTAAAACCGACTAAAATTTAAAATCAAATTATCGAGTTTTCCAGTCTCTTGTTGTGAAGAAAATCGAATATTTCTATGATAATGAATATTTTTTTGGAATCAACAATTAAAAAGTATAACTTCTATTATTAATAAATTATTTAAGAGTACATTTTATTGAAACTTTTCCAAATATGAAGAACGTACTTGTTTCTTTTACTGAAACGCATGATTTTAATTTAAATTATGTCGACAACAAAATGAAACACAGCTTTTGTGAAATCTTAGCAAACTGTTGTAGAGCTCGTTGTTAGTTACTTTAGTATTTCTACCTCTTAAAATACATACATACATATATATATATATATATATATATATATTTGTGTGTGTACGTGAGGAACATGTAGCGTAGAGCGCGGAAGGAAGGAAACCATCATATTTTCCCTTTTCGCTAATATAACGGCGTTGCCACCGTTGTCGTGACGTCGTTGCACGGCCGTTATACGTCTCGCTACGTCATTGTGATCAACGAAAACAACGGAAAGAATAGATAAAAGCGAAAAGGCGGCGGCACACGGTATAGCCGCTCTGTACATATATACGTTGTGTTCCTCTTGTTGTTGTTATCGTCGTCGTGTCACCATGCTCATACTCCGCGCCATCGAGGAAAAACAACCGCCGTTACAAGAGAGTCGACAAACGGTGACGCCGGTGAAGAGAAAAGAGCAGGGCACAGCTTTTTCTGTTTAACTGATTCCTTGTTTGTTTCATTCATTTCGTACTATTCACTTTCATATATGATTGTTATTGTTTATGTTTTCCTTATTCGTTATATATATATATATATATATATATATAACGAATATAGAAATAAACACACATACGTGAATTTATCTCAACGAATAGACTTCATAGAATGATTTATTTACTTGTGATATTTGTGACTCAAGCTGATGTTTCAAGGAGTTTTTCATTTTATAAATTTATATTTTAAATGTACAGTCAGTTATATAAAACCATATATAAGATTAAAAAAAAGTAAGTATGTATTTCTTCATAAATATTGTTCTATTTAAAAGATTCATATTTATAATTTTTTGGCAGTATAATTATAATTTTTTGTATCATCTTGTTGTTTTATTACGGCGTCGTATTGCCTTGTTTTTATTTTAGCGATGATCTTTTTGTCTTAATAAGTCGAATGAGACGATCGAAGTTGTTTATTTTCCTTTCATTAGGTCTAATCTTTATAAGTGATGAAATATTTACTGTTGGATTAAAATTCAATGACTATGCAGTTAATTATATAGATTATATTACATTTTCATCTTTGAATTTACAAGAGATATTACTTAGATATTTGGACACATGAATCGTTTAAAATGATCTAGTTTCGATGTTGTGTTTTAAATTAATCAATTGTAGATTTGAAAAAAATCCATCGAAATACAAATTTAACATTGTAACTACTTTTAAATTTCCATAAAATATACTATTTAGTTCATAGATTAGAACTGAAAGCTCTCTATTAATGAATCTTCACTGGACAATTAGTAGTGAGCCTTAAAATCTATTTGCCATTTTTCGTTCGTATATAGCTAATATTATGATCACTTTGTGTACTGAATTAGTAAAAATAAAAAAACAGAACAATGTAATTTATTATGAGAAAGAATAACAATCAAAAAATAGACTTTTAAAATTATAAATTATGGAACTATTTTGGCACTAGAAAATCTGTGAGATGACTGATGAATTGCTTAGTTAATATCAGTTTTTGCTTCAGAGATTTGAAAGTTCTAACAATGAATGACTAAAAATAAAAAAACTATAAAGACACGTAGATTATACAAATAATCTAATGATATTAATTACATAATAGAGTAATAAATGACACAAAAATCGTATTTAATACGTTATGACAAAAGAGAAAAAAACTCTTTATTCAAGTCAATATATATAATATTTTCATGAATATACTTAATTAAAAATGTATTTAATTATTTAGAATTTTAGTTAATTCAAATATTTAGTAATGAATTATTCGATATTCTACATAAATTAATCTAATAAATAATTGATTTTTTAAAAAAAACATTCAATGTTTATTATTCATATTGTAATTATAGATTAATATTAATTAAAACTAACTTTGATTTTATTATTATTGAAATAATTTTAATATATATATATATATATAAACATGAATATATTTATGCATGTAAATGGAATATTTTATTACGTTTATCAATAAGAGAAAATAAAATCGAGAGCAGTAATATATTACGAATAGCACCTTTTAATAAGTATAAAGTATACATTTTTATTTATAAATTAATTAAAAGATAATTGTAATTCGTGTAATTAACTAATACATTGTTGTGGATGCAAATGTCGTAAAAAGTCAAGAAGAATTAATGATTGCAATTAACGGACAACAAAGTTCAAGTCGGAAGTCTAATATGTAGAATGAAGCTGACTGCAATTTAACGATTATTCCTTACATTTCAGTTTCTTAAAAGTCGAATAGAATATGCAAGTAAACGAACATACATTGTCATAACCTTTATGAAACAGTGAACATAGACGTTCAATCTATGGGTAGAGAGGGAAACAGTGCTTGAGTAAAAATATTGCAAAAGCTAAAATTGATAAAAGTCATGTTTCGCTCTTGATTAATTTCTTTAGATGAAATAAGAATACTTTTGATATATTGTCCTAATCCTAATACATCGTTAAATAATTATTTTAAATTGCATTCAGAACAGTTATTAAATTTTAGTACAGTTTTAATTTCAGTTTGTGTTATTTTTCACTGAAAAATTTGATTATTTTTACAAAAAGGAAGATTATGTGAAGGTTTCTTTTCGATTTAAATATTTATGTATATAAAAATTTATTAGATATATAACAACAATTTTTTTTATGAAAATGTATAATTAAGATTAGATATTATTTTTCCATACTAATAAAATTTTCCTGTTATAAAAAAATTAATAAATTAATATGTAACGAAATATTTCCTTATATATCATAAATGACAAACAATGACTATCCCCCAAACTAGATTCGATCTTAAAATATACAACAATAGTGTTCAATATGGTTACCAAGTAAATTTATTCGATTTGAAAATGTGACTGTACATGAATGAAGTTAAGTTCTGGTCAATGGAGTGAAACGATCGACACGAGTACCCCAAACAATTTGACGCATATGTTCATCGTACAGAACATGAAAACTAAACGAACTGTACGTGCAGCATCGGCACTTAGCGAAATGACTCTCTAGTAAAGAGAAATTTCATGACATTCAAACGACACAAAACAAAGTCGTCTCTTGTTTTGTGCAGTTCGCATGCATTCTTGTTAATTCTAAAGAACGCTGTATCAGCACTCTACCTACAGTCAACATGTACACCTACACACACACATTCATATATATATATATATATATATATTAAAATGTGCCTTATTTCTAGAAAATAAAAGCAAAGTATCGATGGAATTGGAAAAATCCATTCAAATGTAAATAATTAAGGATTTTCTTAGAATACACTTGAAATCTTTATAGATAAAAATTTTGAACAATAAAATTAGCATATTTCACAATGCAATCTAATTATAAATAAGAAGGAAATATCATAATACGGTTCTGATACTCGTTAAATTCACTTTGAAATCACTAACGAATTCTACTTTTTCTCTACAAACCACAAAACAATTCTGGCGATAAATGGTTGATAAATCATTATTGATCATTCTTTGATTGTAGTTCATGCATATTTAAATGACATAGCAATCATGTTCAGTGTACCAAAGTACGGACAAATATAACTATTAAAATTTTTTTGTATCCTAATGCTTTAAAGAAGATGACTTCGCCAACGATATGCTCATAAGTAAAAATTAACAATGATTAATAATTATTTAATTGTCCATTTTTAACCAAACTGTATTTGTAGTTTGTGCGGTGAAAAAATATTTCATCTGCAAAACAGAAGCGTTATTATTTTACATGAAGAGCTACTTAATAAAACTGTGAAAATAATGAAGTACTTAAATATGAACATTAATAAAACTGAATGATTGCCAGTAGGTAAATTTAAAGCCAATCTGTTATTCTTAAAATATGATTATATAACGTATCTTAAATAGAAACAAAAATCTAGAAGTAATAACTAAAAAAGAGAGAGATCAGGTGAAAATGATTTTTAATAAATATTTTTTTGTTTCCTCACCTCACTACAAAAAATAATAAGTTATATAAAATTTTCAGTAGAGTATTAAATTATTGTCAAATTTTATTATAACATCTTTTTAATGTGAATTAAGTAAATGAAAAATCACATTCTTAGTAATTATAAATTTTAAAACATTGAAAATGATAGAAAATCGATCAGTTATTGACACATTCATTGTTATACAAGAACAGATTTTATTATGAGTCTGAAAAATCCAGTATTTTTTCCAAATCAGTTGAAAATTGTATACGAGTACTTTTAGTAGTAGAGTAGAAGTGAGATCGAATTCAATTATGAAAACAAATACTAAAAAAAAAATTTTAAAAAATATGTTAGGTATTTGAATTAGAACTAAAAGTTTCAACGCAAGTGTAATTATATCCATATTGTAGTACAATTTTTAAAAATAATCGAATCCTTTTTATTTCTAACTTTCAACTAGAAATATGTTCAAAGTTTACAAACAGCTGTACGCGTTGAAACACAAAACTATTAAACATTGCAGACGTTAAAGAAAATAAACACAATTCGTTTTCGATTAACTTGTATATACACGAACCAAAAAAATTCATATAAACGTTTAACACAAAACAACAATAACTATTGTCGTTTCGAGTGGATGTGTGGTCAAGAAAATGTTATATTTTACATACTGGTAGTGTCCGAACGTAAACAGATGTAGACAAATGCAAGAGAATGATATCTATTGTTGTACGATTCCAAGTGAAAAGGACGCGGCAACGATATACTGTGACGAAGGAACCGCATAAGAGATCCCTAGGGAAATTTCAATAGCAACAAGGTAATACAAATGCACGTCTCTGCTAACAAACACATTGTATGTGTACTATTGAGTTGTGAGTTCACAATATCGTCGTCGTGAATTCAATGGCCAATCATGTGTTTTATTTTGAATTATCTACTACAATTCTAACCATATCAATTATATACTTTATATATATATATATATGATATATATATATATATATATATATATATATATATACATACAGATACAAAAATAGCAAATATAAATTTATGAAAAATAAAGAGATTAAAAATATTATTTTCAAAGAAAGTACCTCGAAATAACGCTAAGTATCCTATAGAAAAATGTAATATATACTTTATTTATAAATGGAAGTCTGCTTTAAAATTATATTTATTTCTGTTTAAAAACATAATAGTATTCTTTGAGAATTTTTACACGTTGTATAAAATATGATGTTCGTTTCTATATAAGATAGGGCTTTTTGCAAATAAAAAATAAGAATACAGTTATAAAATATTTATTTTTCCTTATTATCTTATTTTACAAACCGTCAGTAACTGATTTGGAGGACATGTGATTCCAGCAGGATGGTGCAACAAGCCACACAGCTAAAAAACTGATTTATTGAAGACTAAATTTCCTGGTGTCATTATTTACAGATGAATACGTTAATTGACCACCGAGATCCTGCGATTTAACGCAGCTGGACTACTTTCTTTGGAATCACATTAAAGGACATGTTTACAACAATGATATTAAAAAAAAAAATCCGTCCTGAAAGATGAAATCCGAAGAGTAATTGGTGAGATAGAGCCCCAGTTGTGTGGGGATGTTATTGAAAAATTTAACAAAAGAATAGTTACTTGTAAAAAAGTACACGGCTGTCACTTACATGATATTATTTTTCATTTATAAATGGAATATCTTTAACCATTATTTACAATAAATAAACTTGAAATTACAGCGCAAATTCTGTGTTTGATTTCAAATTAACAAATTACGTTCTTATTGGAATACTCTGTAATAACCTAAGTATCATTTTACTGAATTAATCATGTTTTCATCAAATAACATGTCTATAATTAACTTCCCAATATGAGGACTATCAAATACACATTTAGGTTAATATGAAAAAACTAACATGAGATAATAAAACAAATTTATGTATTTATCTAGAGATTTAACGAATCATTGTTTAATCCTAATTTTGATTTGAAATGATAATTTAAACAAATAAAGCTTTCAAAAATCATAATTTAAATTCTATAGATTAACTTCAAATATTTCGAAGATTAACACACTGTTATATTGAAAACAAATTAATTTATTTTATCCTTAAAGTATATTCTTAAGATTAAAAAAAATCATCAAAGTATGAACGACTGAATAATAGAAAACTATTCCGTTTCTATTTAATAAATATTATTCATATAAACTATCAGCATCCTTATAAGTTTCCGCAAATAGAGTGTTTCCATCTTTTCCTTTTTGAATTTGACATGTGAACAGACACGTGCATATTCTGTTTCTATGTCACTGTTTTTTTTTTTCGTTCCGCCGTGTCAGTATATTTTTCACCTGTCCGTATTGTTTGGAAATGACACTGACTTGCATACAAGACTGTTACGGCTCTTTACAGATACATAAAAAAGAAAATAAGAATACACACATCTACTCTGCATGCGCTTTGAAAAGCTCTGAATATATCTTTAGTGAAATGAAAATTGTTGTTTGGCGTGCAAAAAATATATGCTCACTGAACATTCGAATCATGGATATTTAAATGTATATTGTTACTTATATGTTTTTTACATATTTTTGCTTGTCTTTTCTGTTTTATATTTTTACATTTAAGCATAAAAATATATCATATGTTTATATAGAATATACATAAATATAAATATATAATAAAAATAACTCAATATATTTGTATCACATTTCTGTAGATATATTTAA
The DNA here is from genome assembly GCA_034766995.1 of Acanthacorydalis orientalis. NCBI lineage: Eukaryota > Metazoa > Arthropoda > Insecta > Megaloptera > Corydalidae > Acanthacorydalis > Acanthacorydalis orientalis. The sequence goes on along the minus strand of CM068318.1, from coordinate 43,479,213 downwards.
ATGTCTGATTTTTCTTTCTTTATATGTACATTGATTTTATTTACATAAAGAAACATAGAAGATACATTATAATTGGAAAAATTAATGTTCATATCATAATCTGATTCTAAAAATGCGAAATGTAGTTACCAGAGATTTTGTTACTCAAATTATATAAAAAATACTACTTTGTGATTCTTCATATTTTTACAAATGTTTAACTGTGAAATATTTTACAAAATGTTCTCATAAAATTGATTAATAATTCCCCACTGTTTATTTTAACTTACAATCTGTAACTTTGATACGCTTGTCTACAGTTCATTTGATTATGATTTTTCGCTTAAAGGTGGCTTAGATTAATTATTGAATCAATCATTTAATAAAAGTTTTATTGATGTCATTTCACTCTACACTTATTTATAAATTGTAGTGTGATGTGCGTGTCCGTGAACATTATAGGCGGCTGTCTGTATGTGATGTGTGTGTTTTGGTAGTTTTTGTGTTGTTTTGTGTAAGTTGTTTGTCTGGAAAATTTTTCCAAAACTAAGTGGAACTTACTCATTATATATATATATATATACACGTCTATACGTATATATTTTAGCGAAAAAAGATTGTTGTTCTCGGTTTAGTAATTTATTTGTGAAAGTTAATTAAATCACAGCAGCAAAACTATAATAGTGACTTTTTTAAACGATTTTTTTATAAAATTAATTATTTAATTCTTGATATATGAATATTTGAATTGAAATAAATACTTGATTTTCAGTGAAATTGTTTGGTATTCTTTGAAATGATGGTGGTCTATTTTTTCGGTTTCCAGTTAATTCATTTTCTCTAAGCTCTTAGACATTATTTACATAGCATTTAAGAACGTTTGATTAAGTAGATTCTCAATTAGTTGTTACACTATTTGAGAATCTATTTATTTAGAAAAAATAATATTTATGTGACTAGGTTGTAAGTGATAGATTTCCTCTCATTTTGAATTTATTAAAATTTATAATGACTATGAATATGATTTACAACTACTTTATTAGAATAAAAAAGATGTCAAAATATCATTCCGACATGACACCTTTTTCTGTTCAAAATGGTACAATAAATGATTATTGGTCTTTTTAAATTGTTGTTTTATCTTCTTAAAGAGCAATAATCTAAAATTATTATTGAATATTTTCGATTAAAAAATAATTTGTTGTTTTTGGAGCTAAAACAAATTCATTTATGAAAGAAAGAAAATGTAATAATATTTAACTATAGTTAAAGAGTCTAAAGCAAACACTATGCGCTGGGACACATTTTATGAATAATATTTGAATAAATCTAAACTAATTCCCACAAAAAAAACATATTTCATTCAAAATGTACCCGAATCGACATATGAAAAGTTTTAATATATACTACTTACAAATGTTGACAAATATAAGTCAAGTATATTTTTTGAGATAATTAAAGCAGCTAATTCGGAAAATCAGAAATAATGAGATTTTTGTTATTTTATTGGAATCTTGGTTCATGAAAATAGATGATTTTCTAGATCCTCATAAATATTTATTTCTGTGTATAGTACTCTATTTCTCTCTCTCTCTCTATATATATATATGTGTGTGTGTGTATGTGTGTAGGGGATTTTATGTGCTCAAAATAAATGTTAATTGAGAAATATGTTTATGTTCTTTTAATTCTATACCAAAAGTTTATTCTGTCATTGATATCAACGAAAACAAACTTCCAAAACGCACGTATATCGGTGTAGACGTGAAGTCTGTCGCCGAACGAAAAGTTCCTGATGACCAAGTCTGGACGTAGTCGGGCACCGAACTCAAATTACCAACTGGTAGATATCTAATAAAGCACGGAGAAGCCGGCCAACGTGCTACCAATTAAAGTTTCTAGTGGACACTCAATTTTTATCGGACTTCTCGAGAATTCCAATGAATGGAGTTTATTAACAGCGCGTCCGCATCGCTCGCTCTCGCTCGCTCTCACGTCGATCATACGTGCGCGTGCGAGCAACAGACCGCACCTGCAATTGTGTTGATCGGGAAATAAAAATGTTACGAAATATTAATTAATTTTTTTTCTTGAAATGTTGTTCTTTGTGACGTCTAATTAATTTTCTCGTTAGAGATTCGATCGCAATCAAGAATGTGCTAGAGAGACTTGATTGCATTTCAATTTTTTTTTTTAAAATATATCATTTTGATTGGAATTGAGTTATAAATCACGTATAATGAAAAAAATATGAATTATATAATTATCACATCGGCGACACTGGCGTACTTCAATTTTAAATTATCTTGTTTTAGAAAAGTTCAATAGTTTAATTAAAATTGTATTAACTTTTTTGTTTAGTATCGAATATTTAATATAAAAAATGTGTTCGCAATCGAACGAACAGTAAAAAATATAGATAGTTCAGTGAACTGAGTTATTTATTGCAGTGGATAAATAAAAGCATTGTTTTATATTGAAATAAACAATGAGTAATTAATTTAATTGTACAAATCGTAATATTTTGATAAACAAACTAATTTTAAAATATAAACGAGTAAAAATTCCAATTTTTGTTTATAAAGTGTTGAGAGATAGACTGAATAATAAAATATCAGAATCAGATAGAATATTTGACAAAATTGGTTATAAAAAATTACTTTATTAATAACAATATGTCTGATTAGGATAGAGGAATTTAATATCAGGAACTATTTTTTTTTAAAAACTAATTTGTCATTCTTACTGAAACAGATATTAAAAAAGAGAATGGTACGTAGGTTGTCGAACATTTGAAATCGAATCAATCTATGTGGAGATGATACAAGCCGAAATCGGTGGTAAAAAACAAAAACTTAAGAACAATGAGCTTTAGAATGCTAAAAAATTGGTATAAATAACAATGGGCAACAAGAATACAAAAATAATGATCACAAATTTTTCTTTTCAGAAATGAATTATTTTTTAAATAGATTTGTCACTGATTTAAATTTTCGTTTATATTTCACAGAATCACTTTTTATTTCATAGAATATTTAAAAGATTAATTAATTAAAATATTATAAAGATTAATTTTAAACATTCAATTATAAGTTGACGCCTCTACACTAAACCAATCTAAAACTATTTATAGACTTAAAAAAAGATTAGAATAACAGAATTTCGTAACCCAAACTGGGGTTCTTAGAATTTCATAGATCCCAGGAGATGGAAAAATCGAAGCAAGAATCAATAATTGAACTTATTGAACATTTTTGATGAGAACTGTTTTGGTAATTTGTGGTATTAAAAAAGAATTTATTTGTGAAAATGTATTTAGTTACAGTATCACAACTATATTGTATAGATTTTTACTAATAAAAATTTCATTTATAAATGTCTACTGTTTTTATAAGAACAATAAAATGGCTTTAAAAGATATTTTTTTGGAATATAAACGAGATAATGAAAGAATATAAGACTTCATTCTATACAAGTATGAAACTATCAATGATTTTATTGCCTAATCATTCATATTTATATAAGTCAAGATATATTGTTTTTTTATTTTTTTAAATAAGCTAATATATATATATATATATATATATTGAAATGAAAATAATAATTCGAAATTAAAACAGTAAATGCGTAGAAATATTAAATTTTCAAGATACTGTTTGAAGTTTTTCCACTAAAATACTCTCCTCTTTGTCTTTTAAGATTACTCTTATAATGTGAAAAAAATATCCAATCTACGTTCATTTTAATTATGAATAAACTCAATTCAAAAAATAAACATTATTCGGAATAAAAAAACGCATATATACGATTACCGAATGTTTGCAACGGAACACATTTACAATATCCAATCAAAAACACAATATGAAGGACAGTACAATCAAAATGATTAGATTGTTTCAGAAAAATCTCGATACCATTAATTTCAATATCCGTTTCATCCATTTTAACAATCAATCGACTAATTTTCATCAAATGAACTATTGAATAGACGTTATACTAGTTGTACAAACGGACCGTCACTTCCTAACGCCACCACTATTCTAGCATATATGAATATACCATTATTAGTATTCATGTAACAAAATTAGTAACAACCCTCTGACACGGCCCTTTAAAATACAAACATGACAAAACAGGCGTACTTGTTATCCATTTATTAGGGATTGTCGACGTTGAGCTCGAACGCGTCGACTACGTTCAAACAGACGGCCAATGTTGGTGTTGTTTTATTCAAATTTGTACACGGTGTCGCTGGTTTGACATTTATACTTGTACTTGATGTTGCAGGTTTGTATATTTTAAGGCTTTGCATCTCAACATATATAAGTGGTTCATTTTATGTATACACATTCTAATAAAGAATATCTAATCACATATTCGCGATGGAACTCAAAGTCATACGCTTAAGTAATGTATTGTATTATGCACTCGACATATGGTACTAGTTTGATGAGAGGACATTCGAAATTAATGGTACAGTAAACTAACAAAGTTCACTGAGCTGCTTGTTTGAAAATCTGAATATTCATGCAGATCAGTGATTTACAAACTTATTATAATTGTGAACAAATTTCAGACGAAAATACTTTGAGAGTAATTTTGATAAAAGGTATTACCGAAATTTGAACAAAAATATGCTATTTATTTATTAATATATAAATATCATATACTATACATTAAATAATAATTTAAAAATTATTAAATTACCAAAAATGCATACTAATTTCTTATACACTCTTCTACGGATTTATTCACCATATGTATTAAAAAAAGTATTGTAAATGTGTGTGTTTTTTATATATATATATATATAAAGAAAAAATTACAGGTAGAATTTACTGTTTTTAATGACTTATGGGAATAATATATAAAATAAATTTATTGGTCGTAACAAGAAAAAAAATCAATATTTCTATCCAAGTTTAAAGGACACTTTTTGTATATTTTTTATATCGAAACAAAAATAACATTTACTGAAACTTATTTGGGTTGTGTGACTGAATATATATATATTTCATGTATAAAGTTTATCCTGAAGTTTGATATCCACAAGGATTATTTAGTATTATAGATTCATTCTACATCTTTCCTGTCTGAAGGTAATGGAATTGTTATCGAAGTCCCATAAATTATACAATAAAGAATTATGGAATATTTAAAAAAATATGGAGAGGATTAGAATATGAATAGTTTAACGATATATGAATTGTATTAATATATTAGTGCAGGAAAAGGAAATTCTTGACATGAGTACTAGAGTGATACGTGAGATAATTTATATTTATAAATATGATAAGTATACGATTTATTCTAAATGAGAATTCCAGTGTATTATTGAAAATAATGAATCGTAAAGTTCGTATAAAACAATTATTATCTAACCAATAACAAAAAAGATTATTAAATCTTAAAAGCCTCATTAACAATAAATCTTCATTTCAAAAAAAAGTGTAATTTTTATTTAGTAGTAAAAACATTACCATTTTTCAAATAAAATGTTCAATTTTTTTAATATTAAATGAGAAAAATTCACAAAAATAGTATTTAAATCAAACTATTGCGCAAATATTTTCTTATTTAGTTGAACTGAAGTTCATAGAGAATAATAATTATAACTTTAAAGCATACGAGCCCAGGAAGGTTCGCTTTCTCTGTCCTATTTATTAAAGTAGATGTTATGGAACTTCAAAATTAGCGATAATAAACAGGAGAGAATACAGGTTCTCTACACATATATATATATATATATATATATATATATATATATATATATATATATATATATATATATATATATATATATGTAATTTACTTCTATATATCGATCAATAAACAACTTTATTTCAATTTTAAATTCAACGCAGTCATATTAATGATATTACACTTTATATTTTTAAATATATTTTATCTACTTGGATCGTTTGATAGGCATAGTAAAAAAACACAAGTTAAACACCGTGTTTTTTGGAAAAAATGATTTTATTTCTCAACATAGTCTCCATTAAAGGCTATACACTTAGTCCAGTCTGAAAAATACGCATTGCCGGCGGAGATGACATCCTCATTCAACGAGAATTTCTTCTCACTGAGCCAAATTTTCAAGTTTGGGAAGAATACTTTTTTGTACGCCAATCTTGTCTATTTTTATTTGAGCTCTTCTTTCACACGGTCTAATAATGTTGTATAATAAGCTCCTGTTATCGTTTTTCCCTTCGTTAAGTAGTCGATCAGGATGATTTCTTAGTAAAGCCAAAAAAACAGTGGCCATCACTTTTCCAGTCAACAAAATGGTCTTCGCTTTCTTCAGCGCACTTTCACCAGTCGTAGTTTACTATTTTGACTACTGTTTCGATTCGTATGAGTAGTGGTGGATCCATGTTTTACCCACGGTGATGAACCGACGCATAAATACCTACTCGTTTTGTACATTTTTGCGGCAACTACTACAATGCTCGCTTCAAATATCTGTAGAATGTGAACAACGCGTTGCTTCTAGCTGAAATTTGCCTATACTAATTTAAAAAGTGAGATTTGATAGCCGTGACATTATCAAATGAATGGTGGAGCCACATCATAGTTAATTTACCAAATTTATCAAACGATCCTCATACAACTAAATGTATGGATTAAGCTTTGGATTTGTTCTTTTTTTAATTTTTAATAGATAAAAAATATTTAAAAAAAACATTATTTATTTAGATGAATATAGTTGAAATATTGTGTAAAAATTAACTACGTACATAGATAATTACACTATCAAAAGAGAAAATGAATAGCATTGAAAAATTTAATTGAACATAAATAAAAGTTAAAAAATTCTATTTATTTTCCTAATGACTGAAAAAATAAGAAAGGAAACTAAAAGAAAGACTAATACTAAAAAGTAAATATTTTCTTAATTGAATTCATGGATTGAAAATAGTACTAATTTGAAGTTATATGGAAGCAAATAAGTGTTCAAGTACTACAAGGGTTTCAATCATTGTAATGAAATGGATATTTATGAAGGGAATACATGAAAACTAAATAATAACGATATATGTTTACTATGTATAGAATCGTTCTATTTACTTAGAGATATATATATATATATATATATATATATATGTATATATATATATATATATATATATATATATATATATTGAATGAAGTACATTAGCATCGATAATGTGTAGAAATAAATTAATTAATAATTTTATTTTGATTTCATTCAATTTATTTGTAATTTGAATATAAATTATCTACTTGTCAACATGAAGACAATTCTATTTTTTTCAAATTTTTAATTAATTAAGAAAAGATAGTAAGAGACGACTTGTGTCTAATTCAAGATGGAAAGAAGAACTAACAGTTTTTCACAGATGTTATAAAATGGGATGTAATTTTATTAAAAAAAATGTCTGTTCATCAGCTTTCTATGAAATGTAAAAACAGTAATGTGGAAACGAATTCAGGGGTGTTTTTCTAATTTCCAATTACCACATCTTTTTCCTCTACAACCGTGCTATTCAGACACTACCAGTTAATATTCAAACGGGTGTTCAGACTGTGCGTGCATTTGAACCAAGTACCCACTATCAAACCCAATCACTATTTTCATCAAAACACAATCATACTGTAGTTAATCACTTGTAGGGGCCGAGCGTGTTACATCAATTAATTTTCGAGTGTACGTCCGATGTCGAAAAACGGCGCGAGGGAAAAAGACGCCACGTTGTGAATGGACGTCGACGTCGAGCTTCGTCTCGGTCTCGACGCCGTGACCGTCGCTCGACTCGCACCAAACACGACCGCCGTCATGTTTTCGTCAGTAATTAAAAAGAGACGATTATATCGGACGCGCGTGCTCGTTTCATACATCTGTTCTTGTCTGCATATGCTTTTTGAGGTTTATATAATGCCTCGCACATAACTAATGATTACGGATTACAATATACGTTTCGGCGCATGATTTAAGTCTCAACGCGCGCACTGTACTGGCGCACGACACGGACGTGCGATGCGTGCACGAGACAGAGACGAACGGACGTGTATCGATTGCGACGTGTCGCGTGTTCTTAGTCGTCGACGCGTACGTAATTCGTTTTGTTAGGTATGTTGTAGGTCATAAAGCACGTTACGTTATGCTGTTGCAAAGTTACTGATGTGTTTGAAATGATTCTATGCGCAGACACGTACGCTAAATAACGTCCAGAGCAAGAAGTTTAATTGCAAGATATATTGTGAGCCGAATTTCAATCGCACTTTTATCGCCAGGCACTGTATTTGTTTATTCGAATGAGAGGACGGAGCGAGTTCAGGAAATATACGATTTTAATTAGTGGATGGATAGATAAGACTGTGCTCGAGGTCGATACACCTTCACATATCTCACATTTGATTTTTATTTTTTTTTTATTATACAAATTTTAAAACACTACAAACATCGAAGACCATTAATTTTTTTAAATTAAGATTTTCATGGTAATGTTGATACATTTTACAAGGTTCAATTGAGAACACAACGAATATGTTAGATCAAATGTACATTAAGGTTTTTGTTGATTTAAATTTATTTTGACATTATATTTAAATGATTGTGTACTACTTTTCTATTAAATATTTATGTTCTATAAATAATCGTATTCAAAGTGTGTCACTCAAAGAATGCAAAGTATTAAACTGTTATCACTTCATATAGTTTATTTTTTTTTAAATTTATTGCATTCATTTTTAATTATAATCGATTTTTTTATATCTGTGATTCTGTTAATTGGTATTTCTGTTAGTTCTCGTCTTTTTGGATTAGTTAAATGTCTGTTTAAGCAGGAATGTTATCTTTAAATAGATATAAAATTCTTAACTTTGATCATATTAAATCTAAATTATTGCATCAAACCAGGAATAACTCAACGGTCTGATTCAACTATATTTAATTATCTCTTGATTTATCTTTTAGATTTATCTCGATTAAGATGTTTGTAAATATTTTATAAAAATTCAGTCCTATTTTTTTATATTGATTTTATTATCAATGAAAGACTTGACTCATCAAACTTATTTAATCTTGATAGTATTCATAATAATGAACAGAAACTATTATTTGAGACTATGAAAGATTTAACAACAAGAATTCGAAGAGTTGACCTATAGTATTGAAAGTAAGACAAGTGGGCTTTCTTCAAAAATAAAATTATTGATTAAGACATTCGGTTTTTTGTATTTAAGTGTGATACGGTTCAATCACTATCTTCTTATACACATGAGTTATTATTTTGTGACTTTTTCTTCCATAAACTATTATCTAAAATTAAATGTCTACCTTTTAATAATACTGAAGTAATCAAAAAAGTTGAGATCGATTCTAAAATTATTCAAATATGTTCAACATTACCCTCGCCCTGACAATATATTTTTTATTGGAAATAAATGTATTCCACAAGCATAGATTTGAATTTATGAATCAATATTTTGAATTTGAATACTTATATATATATATATATATGCGTAAAAAGAATTATAGGTATAACTATGAATGTGGACAGAGATGGATCATTTCGCTATTGAAATCTGTTACAACTTTACGGTGATCTGTCACACATACAATTACTGTCAACTACCGAGACAAACTATCGAAATATCTTTTTATTCGGCCAGTAAATATTTCGTATATCTAGAAAGTTTCGAGTAAGGGGAATAAATAAAAAATACACTTTTTATTAGCGACTATCGAGTGTCGATCGTAGAGAATACTGATTTGAAATATTTATAAAAATATATATCAAAAATGACGTTTAGGTACTGTAAGAAAGATGTTAAGATATTGACACAAACTGAGATGGATTTTTATTGTAAAACAAGTTATGTGTGAAAATGATCTGACAATTATGTGATTGTTGCTAGTTTTACATTTGATTCTATTTTGTGTAATCTGGTTTTAAATTTTATATTGATTTTATTTTTTTTAAATGAATTTAGTTACGATTTTTATAACCAATTAATATATAATATTAAGTTCAATGGTTTGTTACAATTATTAGTTTTTGATTCAGATGATGTGAAGTTCAATAAAAAAAAGTATATTTATTGGAGAAATACATTTTTTTAAAGAATATATATATATATATATATATATATATATATATTATATATATATATATATTTCTCTATATAAACAGTATGAATTCCAGATTATAAATAAATTTCACGTTCGAAAAAAGAAACGAAATTGTTAAGCGCGATTTGCAGAAACATCACGTTGTTATATCCAAATTATCATCGTTATACGATTTCTTCTAAATATTTTTAAGTCAGCAGACAGTCAGTCTGTATCGTACGGGTGGTGAAACGAGACGATATCATTTTCACTTTGATATGTTTTCCAGTTTGACACTTTTATGAAAAGTTCGTTTCGATGATAAAACTTTTTGATCCAACAGATATTTTTGTAAGTCAATGCATTTTTTTTATACTGTTGTCAAGTTTCACCCCTTCGAGAAGTATTTGAAGATTTCAACAGTTCTTTTTTTTCTTTTTCAGTATTTCTATTTTCAACACTTTCCATTGGTGCAGTACTTAGAATATATGTATTTATATCGCTTTTTCTCACTTTATATATACATATATATATATATATATATATATATATACATAGTGGAATTATTTTTTCAATACATTTTATAATTTAAGTAGAGGTGTATTTATTACTAATATCAAAAAACCAAAGCTCATAAGAGACAATAACTTATTGGAACAAATAAGACATTATTTTAAAATAAAAACAGTATATTGAGCACTGATTAGATTGCAATTAGTGAAATATATATATATATATATATATATTAGATCCAAATATTATCAAAGAAATGACCTCAAAGAAAAATAGCAAGACTGTTTCTATTAATGAATTCCTTTTTTTACCTTACAAATCACCAAATTACCACAGTTTTATCTGTATTTTGGTTCTGTGAAGATATTGGGAACACCATAAAAATGTGTAAAAGTAAAAATGAAACATTATTGTTATGCATTTTTAGCTAGAAAAAAAACGTTTGGTAGTTTGTCAGTATGAAAGATTTGTGAAAGCAAATTTAGGCACAGTGTTAGAGCTGTATTGTAAAAATGATTTTTAAACAGATATTTTCGACTAGAATACTGCAAGTAAAACGATTGAAAAACTAGATTGGGAAATTTTAGACGAAATAAAAGTCTCACAATCTGAGATTAATATTTAGTATAAGTCAATTGTTGTGTATCTGGTATGATTTAAATGTTATTTAAGATAATTGATTTTTATTTTTATAAAAAAAAATGATCATGTGTTTGAAGTTAAAATGGATAATTATAAAAAGATGTTGGCTGGATGTTTATTTTTTCATGAAGACTTTCACACTTGCAATTACTTATACGCTTATATATTAAAATCACTATTGTTATTATTAAAATTTTTGAGTAGATTGGGCGATTATTGAGGTTTTAGGGAGTTTCGCCAGTTAAAATGTTTTAGTAGAGATTTAAGAGAAGAATAAGTAAAAAATAATACCACTTACTATTTTAAAAAGCGTCAATGAATTTGGTGTTTTAAATAGGAATACTTAATATCATTTACAAGAAACGTTGTTTTAAATTAATAATATATTTGAAGTAAAAAAAATAACTTTTTATAAGAAATCAGTGTGTTTGTTATCAAAGAAAGAAATAAAATGATTACGAAAATACATTTTTGAATATTTATAAGATTCATAAGAAAATCAGATATTTTTACATTATTTCACAGATTAAAATTCTATCTAAACTCAAAAATAAAATTCAATAATTTTTTAAATTTAAATTGAATATATAAAAAGAAAATATTATGTATTACTAAATTATGTGTACTATATATATATATATATATATATATATATAAAGTTCGTTATACATAAGAAGATTGTACACAACTGTAAAAGATTAAGAAAGTATTATTGAAAAACAAAAATAATATACGCAATATCCGGTATACTGCAGTATTGCCATCGCTAAAATAAAATAGACAAAAAACATACTAGAGGAGATTGATTTTCAATGATACTTTATTTATGAATTATATATATATATATATTTATTATATATATATATATATATATATATATATATATATATATATATATGTATGTTCCAATACTCACTACATATTCTTTCGACATTTTTATATTTTTTATATATATTTTTGAAAAAATCAATCAGAAGATCTCTATAAAATCGAATTAGAAAACAAGAAATTAATTTATTAATGATTTAAATATAATAAAATTAAAAAAAAGTATATAAAAATAATTTAATTTTCAAAATTATCTGAGGACAGTCTATTAGAATTAATATATCTTTTTTTATTTCATGTTAATTTCAATCGTTTCATTAAATAAATTATCATTAATAATTAAGCAGAACATTTTGAATAACCACACGGTGGTGTAGGGGCTTCTTTCAGTATTTAATTATAGATGGTTGTTTTCGTTACACGAATATACCAATATAATCTGTTAGTGCACATAAATATGGTTTATCTTACCGAGATGCATCTAGTAACGTTATAACTAGACCGCTTTGAAACTTGTCCGGTTATTGGTTACAGCTTCTCTCCCCATCAAATCCCATTCTCTTAGAGTTAAACTAGAATACTGTTTACCACTAAATTGTGCAATAAAATCTGTTAGGAAACTAAATAACCATACATATATATATATATATATATATAGGTACTAGACATGTGGTTGTTAATTGTATGATTTATGGCTAACAGCTTTTATTGATATAACAATAAATTAAAACTTCTTAGCAAATATTGAACTCATAATAAAATATTTGTTTTTTATTGTTTAAAATAATTTTTTTAATAATAATTGTAAATTTTTATAATTCTATTTGAATTATTCTATCGTAATTTTTACTGTTCTATTTTTTCTATAAATTGATTGAGATCAAATTTTCATTTTCAGAAAAGAAAAATGTACATTTCTCTAAAAACATGTTAAATAATTACATTTTACAATAACCGGACAGCACAAACATACTATAAAGCAATATAAGTTAAAGAAATTTTATGAAAAATTATTTTATTATTAAGATTCATTCTATACTACTTACTAATATTTCATAAAATTCGTATATAATCGTTTAAAAACTTAATCGCTTTCTTCATACTTTTAAAATTGAATAATTTAATTAAGTATGCTTAATTTATTGTATATATATATATATATATATATATGCCAATAAAAAAATAAGAGATATTGCAAAAAATGTATTCAATGACTTTTATTATCAAAACGAAAAGTACAATATTTAATTTTATAAAAGGTTCTTAAAAGAGATCACTACATTGATATAGGTATTATATATATATATATATATATATATATATATATGTGCGTGTGTGTGTGTAACTGAACGAATATATTGCTATCCAACTATATAAAATCTACATCTATTTTAATGGCCAGACTTTTAGGAACCTTACGACAAGTCAAGTAGACAGTAGATACATACATAACAAATCATTATGGAAAGTTTTTCACAAACAACATCGTTTCAATCTGTAGAAGTGTACGTGTATATATGTAAAGACGGTGACTGTATCTGTGAGTTGTGTAGATAAATGCATATATATATATATATATTTGTCAGTTGAGGTAAATAGTAGATATTGAAACGCAGTAAACAGAATGGATTTTATATTTTGATCATTTCAAATTATTTTTAGATATATGTATATATATATATATAATATATATATATATATATATATATATATATATATATATATATATATATATATATATATGTATATATATATAAATATACATATACTTATTTATTAAAAAAAATATTACTTTGATAATATATATATATATATGTATATAGATAAATAGATTGATAAATTATTAATAAATATTTAGCACAAGATGATGAGATTATATGTAAATTGTTTATTTTTTTATAAAATTCATTTCATAAATTTATATAGTGTTACATAGTTCTTGGCACGGTCTAAATTCATCTTTTTTGTTCATTCTTTATGTACATATGATCTCAATTTAATCATTGACTATTATTATAAGACGATTTTTAATTAATGTTAATACCTGAAACACATCTCACTCTCTTCCACTTATCGTGCAACAGATGTTATTCGTATCTTTTGTGACTATTTGAAAATTTTCCTGACGATTGTCGTTGAGTGTTTGTTCTCCACGCTAGTTTCAGCATGTGTTACAATACTGTTCTCTCTACACTATGACTAAATTAACTTTCACAGATGAATTATTTTTTTATTCCATAAACAATAACATTTTTTCCTGGTCACACATGAATCATTGATCAGAATTTTTAGTAGAGGTAAAGGAATTGAGATATTTTTGTACCATGGTACTCTGAGAATGATGGCATTCATGAAAGCAAAAATCAAAAATTATCAATAAGAGTTCATTTAATAGGTTTTTATGCACGAGCATTTCTTTTGTGGTTTCTAGACTGAATATAGAATTCAGTACATGTATCATCTTTAGGTAAATATTAAAGACTAATAGAGAGGCATATATTTCATTTAAGTTGATTTATATATTTTTTAAATGAAGTGTAATTTGTGATCTCCATTTTATATATATATATATATACATATATACATGAATATAAATTAAAAATTAATCTATAATATCTGCATTGAGCTGACACTATGCTGAAACTAGTAGTAGACAAAAGACACCCAGATGATCCAAAAGGACGAACATTATCAGAAGAATGTGTCAACCGAATTACAAGTATTAAAAGAATAATTCTAATTGTATTTGAAAATTGTTTAGACACTTTTTTACTGTAGATGTTTTGCTAGTTTAGGTATTTGTGGAGCATTGTCTTGTAAAAGATTAAATGTCTATTCCAATTGAAAAAGAAAGATGTTAACTGCACCGGAAAAAGCATCGATGCGATCAATACAGTCATAAATTACGTTCTTAAATTAAAGAAAATGTTTAATAAAAGCTCAGATGATGAGTACTGCCGAAAAAATATATTTCTATTAATAGCTTATTAAATTTTTGATCCACTGGTACGACAAGTGCGTTAACACTATGAAACACAGATTGAACATATCTTTATATTTAATTCGTGGGTAGCTTATAATTTCATAATAGAGGTCTAAAACTTTGGCTAAATTAATTTTCATAAATTAATTCTTTTTCATCGCACTACCCAGAAAAAATGTTCTGGTCAATAATGATTGATTGAACACTGTTGATCATAATTTTGTCTGTGCTTTGTGGTGTGAAAAAGATTAAAGAATTCATTTGTGAAATTGCTGTATCTTGTTTATAAATAGAATTAAAAAAGGGAATTTTATTTTCTGATTTATTTGTAATACACAAACCTATAGAAGAAAGTCAATGTAAAGGTATATATATATATATATATATATATATATATATATATATATAATTTAATAAAAACTGAAATGATTAACAATAAAAATATTCAGACTTAAAAATAAGTTAAGTAAAAAACAACATACATTTTCATTCTATATCTATTTATCCAACATTCTATTTTCATCTAGAATAGAAGCCAGGTAAAATCTCGGACATGTATTTGTAGAAATTTGTCTAGGTGTGTATATGTAGGTGACTATTTTATATAATGTTGTTATTGATCACTTTGTTTACAACGAACTGCCGCCGACAAAATGGCGGACGGATTCGTGACAAGATGGCGGTTGCCGGGAAGCGATGCTCCGCGTCTAAATTATGTCAAAATTGAACAAACGGTAAAGTTAGCCGCGACATGAAATATTAATCTGGCCGATAAAAGTGGCGCCGATATTCGCGTAAATATGTGCCGGGATTCGTGACATGTACGATGGATGGTAAGTGTACAGGTGATGTTTCATGGATGCTGGACAGATCGGACGCGTTGAGAAGACGGGTACGACTTGTGGCGCCGATACGTTATAAAATGGTGATATGTATAAAACAGTAGTTTGTGAAGCGAAACGTTTGTGTGTCGTCTGTGTTGTTGTTGTCGACGACGACGACGCCGTCGGCGGTGGAGTCGCCGAGTTTTTAGTTTCCAAGTTGGGTTATGTCAAATGTGTACGCGGACGTACTTTTATATCACCTATATATGGCCAATGTTTACCGTTTTATTCTTTTTTTCCTCGTTTAGATATAGTACGAGGTGCGACAATAAAGTTACTGGAATGTTCCTGAAAACGCTATATTTAGTATAACTTTAAATAAGTACATATGTTACTGTTAAGTCTGTGTATTTATTTATTAATTTTTTTGCTACTTGGAAACTGTTATGATTCATTTGCAAGCGTTTCTATTTTTGATTCTAAATCTTAGTAAATCGAGTTGAGAGTAATAAACAAAGTCGTATATTGTAAAAAAGATATAAATATCAATACAAAAATAGTATATTCACAAATATTTTTTCTACCCTCCAAGCCACAAAAAAATATACGTTTTATATAATTAAAAAACATTCATTTGTGAGCACAACGTTAGCTACAGTACAGTTCTGACACTGGCTAAATTTATTTTCACAAATGAATTCCTTTTTTATCCTATAAAACATAAAAACGTTTTTTTTTGGATAAAATATTAATATATATATTTAATGGAGAATAACTCATATTTTTTTAAATTCTTATTTATTAGAGTTTCGATGATGAAATAATTAATATTGTTAAGTAATGTAAAAGAAACGATTATAGTTTTAAAAAATGCCATTCTATTTTTAAGAGAAAAAAATAAAACTTAATGGAAAAATATTTATCAGTTATTTAATCAAACGATACTTAGAATATGCTTCTATAAAGATGGAATACCTTTATTAATGTCGTACATAATAAAATGTATCTTAATTTCATTTGATTCAATATCGAGAATGAAAATAGAATATCAAAACTAAGAATGAAAGTCATAGTTCATAATGATTCACTGACAAAACAATACTTGTAATTTTGTTGAATGTTACTTGTAATTGAACTGATGAAAATTGGAGCATTTATTTTTCCCGAACTACACTCGAGTTGAAAACTTTCCCGTTAGATAGATTAGTAGTGAAACGAATGTAGAACAATATCGAGTTGAGGAGGAGCACAGCACGTGTTTGTCTATTTTCAGTATTTTGCCGATTATGTTCTTTCATGTTTGTTCATCTGTATACATACTCTATGTTCCCGACAAAAGTTTGCAAAACGAGGTCTGTGCACACACACACACACACACATATATATATATATATATATATTTATATATATATGCATTTGTATGGGTATACAAATTTAATGTTTCCTGATAGTTAAACGTAATTTATTTTTAGAGTATTAGTTCTTGTTCAAATAAAAATACATGTAAAAAATGAAAGTGTATCTTTATAACAAGTATTCACTCATTTATAATTCAAAATGTTTTATAAAAATGATCAATAAATCATTAAATAAAAAAATAAATTAATAGAATCAATCAGATTTCAATTATATCAAATTCAAATTTAGTTCTGATACAATGATTAATTTGCCTTTCAGAAATGAATACTTTTCCACCTCACATACTGCATATTTTTTGTTTCCTATGTATTTTTTTTTCAACTTTTGGGATTCAAATGATGGTATCTCATTTAAATGCTGAAGAATGATTATAAAAAAAATGATTATAAAATTTATTGAACAAATTTGAGCAGAAAAGTATTTTGTAGTTTATGGCGTGTGAAAATAATTTATTTGTGAAAAATATAAAATAATCAATAAATCATTAAGTGAATAACTATCATCAATGATAAGATTTGATTAGTTAAAATTGCAGTATAGTTCTGAAACTGTGGCTAAATTCACTTTTACAAATGAATTCTCAATCGTTTCTCATCCTACAAACCATAAAAATATCTTTATGTTCATTTGTGGATTTTTCTGTAATTAAAAGATCTGGATAAATAGAATCTCAATCGAAATGCTAGAAAGTAGTATCAAAAATAATCAATAATGACTTATTGGATGTTTTTAAGTAGAAAAAAATATCTCTCGTGTGGGGCAAAAATATTCTTTTGTTTAACAGATAAAATTACATTTGAATAAATATTTTGTTAGATATAATAGAAATTTGTATTTTGTCAAGATTATATTTGACTTTATATATATACTGTGTACGCCAATGTGAAGTGTGTGTATTTTTAATATAACCTAAGAACTAGTTGTTAAACTGCACATTTAATACTGCAAATCTGGCTTTCACAACTCATGAAACTTGTCCGCTTGTAATACTTTCATTCCATTTTTATGGATAATTTCTTTTTCAGACGCTGAAATCGTCAAATAGAAAAAAAAACGAAGCATAAGAAAATATGATGTCTGTAAAACACGTTCAACGAATGTAATAATCAGAATATTTCGGTGGCGTTCTGTTGGAACGCTTTGAGATGAAAAGCTATAATAAATATGAAGAGGGAAAAAACTGCCCCGTATGTTGTTATCAAAGATGTGTGTTCTGTTTACGGCTATCTCTGTTTAATAAATAAATATCTGCGGATTTACTCGTATTTGCTGCTTATTTTGAGATTTTATTATTTTATTTTTATTGAGTAACTATGATAAGCTATAATTGTTGAAAGATCTATTTTTAAAACATTTTTTTTGTAATTTGTTTACATAGAAAGGAACAGTTTGAAAAAGATAAAAAATAATTTAAATATTTATAATCCGCATAGATATATATTTTAAATACATTAATAAATAATGTATACAATATCAAAAATCGTTAAAAGAATCTCTGAAGTAATTTCAAACAATACATTACACAATATCAGTACAATATAACACAATACGATCCCCTCCGTTGAGACAATTTTTAATAATCGACTAACTTCAAGTTTCAACCGCACAATATATCAGCTCCAACTTCATAACAAACTGACGAAGAAACTTAATTTACATTCGTCGAGAGAGATCGACTCATGTATATTTTTTGTTATATGCGTGTGTGTATGTTTGTGAGGCTCCTTGGGAATACAAAAGGTGAAATTGGCGTCAGTTGGTCCCGTGACGTTAATCTAATAAACTAACTTTGTTGTGTTCATAAAAAGAAACAAACGTACTGACAATCATTTTGATTTATGCTCTGTTCTTTGTCCAATATGATGTTCGAATCTGTACTACATACTTTGGAGCTATATATATATATATATAAGCGTGTATATCTCTGCGTATACATTATTTTTTTGGAGGTGGTATTATGAACATAATACGTTTTCGTTATAATTTGATAAATTGTTTTATCTCAATAAGTTTGAACGAATAATGACTTTATGAAAATAGACATAAGTATATACATATGTATATATATATATTAGGTGTGTGTGTGTGTATGTGTGTGTGAGGATGTGTATGTACGCATGTATAAATGAAGTCTGATCAAATGGTTCCAAGACATCTTTTATTTGAAAATATATTAAAAAGAAATGTGCATTTCTATTATGAGCTGTCTTTTGTTTAATAATTTATTCTGGTCCCCTAATAACACTAATAGAATGTGTATGTCTAGCATTCATTTATATATTTTGAAGAACAATTGCATAAGAAAATTATTAAATAAAATGGAAACGAAAAAAAGTGTAATATGTTATCTAAGATTAGATCACTACAAAAATGGAGAAGCATATGATGAAAATTTAAATGATAATGAATATAGGTTTTTTCCAATGTTTCGAATATAATCATAGGTGTGGTATGGGATGTCAAACATCGAGTAAAAAAGAACTATCTGCGTTTATTGTGGCGGCGAGTACGTCTTTTAAAAAGCACATTTCAAAATAAAGCTATGAGAAGAAAATAAGATACTATACTATATAATAAGACAGCATTCAGAGAAGATCTAAATTTCTTGCTATTCGTGAAATAAATATTTATAAATGTGAATGTATAGAGATATGAATGAAGCAAAATCCTTGTGTAAATTTGCTCGTTATAAGTGTCAGATTATGCTCGTTATAACCACGTTAGATTGTGTATATATATATATATATACATATATATATATATACATATATATAAATATATATACATATATATATATATATACATATATAAATACACAAACACACACATAGCATAGATCGACTGAGTCGTTCGAAACACGCCTTATAAGAAACCTATTTCTGAAGACAGTATCTTTAATCGTAATACGTATTTCTGAAGTGGTGGAAAATCATCGTTTCTCGCAATATATCAACAAGTTCAGCGCGTAACAAGACAGCAAAACAAGCTGAGATTAAAGCTCTATTTAGCAAGCTTACGGAGCTTCGAAAGATCGTCCGGTCCGTCTGTGAATTCGCACGCATTTGTATGACATCAAGCTCGAGGATTAACACTCTGTCCAGTCGGGAATGCTAAGATTTTATATACGACCCAACGAAATATAAAATATAGGATGGACATTCACAGGAATTAAATTCGGATCAAATTTTATGTCTAGAAAAGAAAATATACGACAAATACATACATTAATATACATTAGATATCAGAGATTTCTGAAAATAATTGTGAAAATGTTTAATGTAACGTTTCCATTTAGATAGAACCAAAGTTGAGTCCTACTTATGAATAATACCGTCATTGGATAGATTAAATTGTATAAAAATATTCGTCTACGGTAATTAGAGCTTACAACACAAAATCTGATTTGATTATAACATGTCAGATCAAATCCTGTCAAATTAAACTGTTTCGTGTCGTGTATTACGAACTCGTGTCGTTATTAATGAAGAAAGTTTTATTCAATTTTAAAATAGTTTTGTCATTTTCTAACTACATACATAACTCTAAGCATACACACAAACACACACACACACACATATATATATATATATATATATATATATATGACTATAAAGTTTAATGGATTGTCAGATCATATATTACGGTAATAAAGGTGAACACTTGTAATGTATTTGCTTATATTTTTTGACTTTATATACTAATGTTTTCTTATATTATCTGTATGAAATACATTTCTTTATAACCTTTTTGTTATTTATATAAAAGAGAAATAGAAATAAAAAATCGTCCAAAATCTATTTATTATGCATATATTTATTATATTTCAGTTCAGGACATCAAATATAAATATAAAAGGTTAAACATTACGATTATGTACAATTATATATATATATATATGTATATATATATATATATATATATATATATATATATATATATATATATATGTATATATATATATATGTATATATCTATGTATGTATATACATATTTATATATATATATATATATTTATATAAATAATAAAAATAACAGTTTTTTTCGTACATATCTTTATAAATACATAAATTCGTTTTAGGTTGGAAAATAATTTATTAATCAGATAATTTCATGATATTATTAAATAGAAATATCAAAGTGAGTCTGATTAGATTTATAGAAAATTTACACTTTTTAATAAATTTTCAACCCACCTTTAAACGTATGTGCAAGTATTTTAAATTATCTTTAATATATTATTATTCAGCAATATTTAACATTGACTAATCCAATCTTCTATTAATGCATATTTATTTAAAAATGGAATCTTAATATATATTCATAATCAGTCAGATAATGCTCTCTTGTTATTTCAGTAGACTTCACGACAACACTATTTAAAAATAAAAAATATTATTTATTTTGTATTAGTAATGTATGCATGCATATATGTATATATGTATAGATATACACAAGACATCTATATTTAACTAAAAGTTTTAGTATATATTGAATCCCCATTACTATTTTCATGCTTTAAATGCAAATTTATTTTTATCAGATATATTTATATATATATATATATATATATATAAGAAGAAAATATATTAAAAGAATTTGTATAATTACATTGGTAGAATACACGCATTTTATATTTTTAAAACAAACAGACATATTATTTAAATAAAATTATTTTCAAATTTCAAAAATATCTGAATAGTAATTGACTTTTTCAAATCTAGAAACAAATTGTTCTAGAAATAAAAAAGAAAATATTGTTGATTTCTTTATTGAAAAATATAACGCACACTGTACTTATATTACAATAGAAAATTCGTTTGTAAAAATAGACATTTGGAGAATAAAACATTTAATACATTACACATTAATTTTATATTAATAGTTAATTAATAGAATTATATTTCGTTAAATATATTAAATAATCATTTATATTACATTATTAAATGTTTAATCAATATGGACACACACACACACACACATATATATATATATATATATATATATATATATATATATATATGTCTACATATTGATTATACATTTAGTATTATAATATAAATGATAAACATAAACAATATACATTTATTTCACATTAATAATTATTTAAAATAATTATATTTCGTTAAAATATATTAAATAATAACTTATGTTATTAAATGTTTAATCCTTATATATATATATATATGTATGTATGTATATATATATATATATATATAACTATATATATATATATATATATATATATATATATATATATATATATATACATATGTATATATATACATTTATATATATATATATATATATATACATTTATATATAT
>CM068318.1:43379124-43449124 GCA_034766995.1 Acanthacorydalis orientalis | reverse complement strand
ATATACATGTATGTATATATATATATATATATATATGTATGTATATATGTATGTATATATATATATATATATGTATGTGTATATTTGTATGTATATATATATATATATATGTATGTGTATATTTGTATGTATATATATATATATATATATATATATATATATATATATATATATATATATATATATATGGGCTGATGACTGCATTATACTTTATCAGGCATCTGAAAAACATATTTAAAATGTTGCAAATATGTCCAACAGTCTCAGTTATAAAACTTTTTTTTGTCGGCAGACGGGATTAATCATGAGTTTTGAAAGAAAATATAATTAAGAAAAGAAAAGTGGAAACTTTCAGTTAATTCGCTTTTTTTTTAATTCCGTCACTAGAATATCTCTTTTAAGCATTTTATACGAGACGTTTAAAAGAATTTCACATATTTACATATATACATCATTATATAGCCATACAATTATAAATATATATATATATATGTGTGTGTGTGTGTGGATTGGTTTATTGAGGATGAAATTTCCTGGTCGAGTTATTTCCAGAAACGGATTAATTGGCCACCGACATCCTGTGATTTCCTAGTCTCTTTGGGGTTATGTTAAAGAACAAGTGTACGCAAATATTAATTCAACTTAAAAGATGAAATCTGAAGAGTAACTGGTGAGATAGAGCCCCACTTGTATAGGGATGTTATTGAAAATTTTAATAAAAAAATGTATACTTGTAAGAAATCACGTCGCAAATACAAGATATTATTTTTTATTTATAAATAGCACACTTCCAACTATTATTTACAGTAAAGAAATATGAAATTGGAGGGCAAATTCTGTCTTATTTCAAATTCAAAAATTGGATTCTTATTAGGAAACCCTATATAATATATATATATATATATATATATATATATATATAACCCTATATAAATGCATATATAAAATCTATTATAAAACCCTATATAAATGCACATTTTTCACAATATTTAAATATTGCTGTGTATGGGTCAGTTAACTTATTGGCATACATCCAATTATTTCATTGTAAGGCATATAAAAAATATAATCGTTTCATAAAATGTATTTTCTATATGCGTTTGGAAGGCAATGTATGTATTAATTCTGAGTTACATTTCTTTTATGCTTAATATTGTGAAAATGAAATATACATATATAAGAGAATATAAAAAAAAGTTATCTGTATATCTTCATTGTCATTTTTATCATGTTGTGATGCTGATGATGATATCAACGATTACCACTATGATTGCATCTACAAGAAGTGAACATGATGACAGTGACAGCGTAACATTCATGTATACAATATCTATCAATCACCCTTGTCTTCGAATTTAATTTATTGTCCATATCAACTATATTCAACAGGATGTTCAGTCACCATTTACAATAATGGATTGTACAAATCATATATTGTCGCATCGATAAATCTGATCTCAATTCGTCGTAAAATAGTCGTAAAATATAACTAGTTATCAAAGTTTGAAACATTAATTATTCTTTAAACAATAAACATTAAAAATTATTTAATAATATAATTGAATTAATAACAGGAAATGATTTCAACTATTTTATTTTTATTTTCATTTTCAAGTACCATGCAAAGGAGAGAAGTTCTATACAAGAAGAATTCATAACTTTTGATTGAATTAAGATATTAGAATGAACCAAACAAAGAATGATTATACTAGAATAAATCTTTTCAAATGGCGTTTTTATTTTTTTAAATAATCACTGTAACTGATAAGTCTATCAATTGAAACTTCTATCTATATCTTAATATTTATTTAATTTCGTCAAGGAATACGTATGATTAACAAATGAATTCCTTTTTAATCTCATAGACCACAAAAAACTTTTTTAGTCGAAATGTTTAATGAATCATAATTGATCATATTTGATTCTTACTTATTTACATTTCGATGGAGATGCTATCATCTTCAGAATGTTATTGAATTTAATAGAAGCAACAATCAAATATGGTTAATAATGATTCATTTGACATTTTTGACACTTCTGGATTAAAAAAGGAATAAATTGTAAAAGTAAAATTAGCCATAATGTTAGAATTGTGATATGAAGAAATCTGGTGTTTGTTAACCTAGCCAATTCTTTCACAGAAACCTTAATTTAAACCAAATATATATTTTTTTTATTTTACATTTCTTTTATTTTTATAATAGTTTTTAAGTTGGTTGTCAATATTTCTTTATCTATGTTTACAAATTATACAAAAAGAACGATTTTTATATTGCAAAAAAAGGTAATATTAGATTGTTGCTTTAAAATATTACAAATCCTGTATATGGATCTTATTCTCTTTATTCTTATTCATAGTGCAGTTTTATAGAAAAAAATTTTCTTTATATATTCTGTTTAAAGTGTATCAGTTCAAACATTAAGTAGTAAATATGGGTGAACAGTCATTTAAAAGCGTTCGATGAATTAAAGTATAAAAGATTATAAATGTTAACCTGCGAAGAAAATATAAAATAAATAAATGTATAATTTCGATGCAGAATCTTTGGAGAATGTTTCGAACGAACTCGTCTAGTGTGTCGATTTTAAACGTGTAACAGTTCAACAAAGTGCGACGACGGGTTCGTTCTTCACTTTAATTAACTTTTTCTGATAAAAATGAGGCGGTTTGTCGGCCGAGCAGGCGTGTACGACAGGCTGGACGGTCGAAGGGCGTACGGGGGTGTGTCGTACGGGGCGTGCAGCGCACGTTTGCGGGCCGGCAAGAGGCTCGTATGGAAATTTGTCGCGCGTATCATGTACATTTATACATACATAATCACGCCGTAAAGCGTATGTGAAAATTGGTTCGTATCCTGTACACACGTGCATGTGTACTCGTGTATGTGTTTGTGTATGGATGTGTGTTTGTGTATGGATGTGTGTTTGTGTGTGCGTTTTACTTTTTTCGCGTTTAACCTCGTGAAAGAGTTTTCCGTGACACGTAGCACGTACAATACGAAGAGATTATATGGAAAATGTCGACATAAAAATTCATTTCTTTACCGTTTGTACATAACAGGCACTTCTTCGTCTCTCTGTTATATGATTTGACTACGAGTTTTTGTATTTGTTTAGAAGTGCGTTTGTGGAAGACTTTTCATGTTTTTGAATAATTTTTATTCTATTATATGTGTGAATATATATATATATATATATATATATATATAGTGTGTGTGTATGTAAATGCGTACGAAATCGCATGTACGAAATGATTGCAACACCAATGTTCTTATTCATTTGACAATTCTTTGAGGTACAATTTTGTATTACTTAGAAAGGTCGTTTTTATTCTTATTTTTATAAAATGACTATTTAGTGTTTTAAATGAAAATAATTTTCTAAGTAAAATATATATAAAATTAAATGCTCGTTAATAGAATAATTATAATGAAAAAAAGTAATATATGAAAAATAGACTTGTAAACAATATACGAAACACATTCTCCTGTTGGTCTTCTTCTTTTTAGATCTGCTAAATGTCTGTACTCCGCTATTAGTAGGTACGAGTAGATACTGAAGACTAATCAATCTTCATCTAATGAAACTAATAGTGGAGAACAGTCAGCTGATCTAAAAGGAAGAAGACCAGCAGGAGAACATATCCATCACTGGTACATACACTTGCAATTATAATTATCACAAATAACATCTTGATAATTTTAAAAAGGAGTGTAGAAACGTGAAACTACTATTCTTAATTAGAAGTGTTTTTTAAAGAAGTTCATTTGAAAAAATGAAATAAATAGTTACATTTTTTAAATAAATATTAAAACAGTATAAAAATAATTAAAGAAGAAATCTAAGGGTATCTCATAAGTGGGTGAGGTAAGATTGCAATAGATTTGTTGAATTAAAAAATATTTTCGATTTATTAAGAACGTGAGTCAATTGGAGTTGATATGCTTTTTATAGTTTATACAATTTTATTGAGAGTAGAGATTGATTGATTGGACTTTGATTAAATCTAGAACTGGTGCATCGATCTAATAAATAAAATTTCACTAATGCTTTTAAATGTAATCAAATTGTGAATTTAGTGATTTAATTATCGTTTAAAATTCGTTTTAATTGATGCCAAGAACAATTTCTTGGCAAGAGAAATAGAACCGTATTTAAAAACGTTATTATATTCAAGAGATTCGCTCGAAATGAACAAGGTTACGATGACACCAACACCATATCCGAAATATTATAAATGCCATTAAACACGACGCGGTAATCTTGTCATCTTTGACGTGCGTCCACGCACATACAACACACAACACTTAATAGTGAATCCTTCACGCCGCATAAATACAAAACAAACGGAACGCGTCCCGTTCCTCATCCATCTCGTCGGGAAATGTTTTAAGTCATTTATATTATTTCGTTCGGCGCAGATCTGCATTGTCTATTACGCAGCCGGCATGTAAAAGTACAGAGACCGCGGATTATATAATGATGATCACGGAACATGTCGCTGAGTAAGATGAACGATGTGACTGTGGGAATCGGGCTGTTGGTCGAGTGTGGGTCGAGAGAACGTGAGGCGTGGGTGGGTGGTTGGGTGGACGACACGACGTTATAATGGTATGGGTATAGTTGGATGGCTCGATGGATGGGTGTTCGGTTCTCGTTCGTTGGCTACGAGTCGGGCTACTCCGTTCGTTTGTTAGTTGGTCGTGTTGTGCTGTGTGCGCCGGATAGAGGGTGGGAGATACGGAGGTTGGTTTCCTGTACGCAACGACCCCTTTCTCATAACCTGTACGACGGCCTGATGACACGCTGAACGTGACCTGAAGCTGTTAATGTTGCTTGCTCGAAGATGTATCTCCGCATTGTACAACGCGAACTTGCGTCGTTCGATGAGACAGGCTTTCTCACAGTATCAGTTTTGATATTTGGGCATGTGTGTCTGTATGTATGTATGTATATATATATATCACAATTTTTTTAAAAAACACTTCCTTCAAAGCCTAATTTATAGTAAAAATCTATAAGATTGACTGATCTCACAGATATGAATTCAGTATAAAAAATAATCAAATTATTAATAAAGAATTTCAAAATATACAAACTTTTTTTGTATATTATAGTTATTTACTAGCAAAGAGAATTATTATAAAAAAAGTAACAGATATTTAAGTATACTGTTTATACTTAGTAATTTTGCCATGTTATCTACTTTTTATCTTGGCGCTTTGATCATAATAGTATCGCCATAGAAATGCGTATAAGTAAGAATCAACAATGATTGATAGTCATTTATTGAATATTTGTTTTTTAATCACAAATATGTTTATAACCTCTGAGGGTGAAGAAAGAATTGATTTGTGAAATGTTCTTTCTATTTTATCTCGAATAAAAATAATGTACATATACTTTTACTATTTTTGATAGAAAAGTTGTACGATCAAGCAATTGTGCCTGATTAGTGTTAAATCATTATATTATATAATAAAAATCCACATTCCTCGTTACTTTCTGCAGAACAAAGTCTATGGTGAGAAATGTTTGCTTTGTCAGCTCGTAGGTTTCAAGTTTAATTCATTAAGTTTCGTTCTAAGGTATTTTTTATGTTTAAATATATTATGTTGTAAAAATCAATAAACAGTTTTCTCTTTCTATTTTCCTGTCAATTTTTACGGATTATATACGAGATGTTAAATATTTGACTAATTCCATTCATATTTATTTAATGTGATCTTAAAAATTAAAAAGAAATTGAAATTACACTTAATAGAATTTATAAGAAGTTTTATGATGCTTTTCGGAATTTTAATTTGTGTAATAAAAATAAGACAAACTTCTTGAATGTTAACTTTATTCTACAATCAAAAATGAAGTTATTATATATACTGTCTCCAATGACTAATAATTTTAATACAAAATTAAAATAAGTGTATGTACAGAAAATTGTGAGAGTCATTGCAATTACATTTTGATTTTTATATATTAATACTGCAGTCAATAAAATGAATATGACTTTTTGCTTGTTCATTATTTAATTTTATTGCGATATTAGCTATGAAGAACTAATATTCCTATTTATTTATTACATTCTAACAAAAAAACTCTTAAATAGTTACACAAAACAGATCAATTAATAAGAAACATGAACGTGGCTTCAAGATCCAAATCTACTGTACATTCAAGCTTTTATATCCATATATGTAAGTGAAATCGGCATCATCTGTAAATTGAAACAAATCTTTTGACACCGGTATTACCCTTCGTTTGGCCGATCGCGACGGCCATGTAAGCTTCAGTGTTACCAGCCGCACAGACTTAATACACCCGCTGGTACACACACACGGACGAGAGGATTAACTGACTAGGTGTTGGTAGCAGTGACACGGTCACTGCCCACCCTGATCCGTTATTATATAGCTGGGACGTTTCCTGCGTTTTCTTACTGTTTACAACGCACCCGATGAAAATTATTTCGCTCTACGTATTTATAATAAAAATAACTAATATTTTTTTCATTAATTCTGTAACGATTCAGTATTTATGTATCTGCTTTTCTCATATTAAATTTACACTTTATCTATGATTATAACCAAAAAGATATTTACAAGAACCTCACCGATAAACATACGTTCGAATATTGCAAGAAAATATTCAATTAAATGAAAAATGAAAGTGTTATACACTTCATTTCCACTGTTCGTCACGAAATTAGAGTGTATGAAAAGAGATGCACGCAGGAAAAGAATTGCATTTACTGATAAAAAAAAATTGCCACGGTCGGAGCTTTACATAAGCGACCAGGTGCCACGTTGCAGTAATTTAGGAAGCTTTAAAAAATTACCTTTAAATTTATAGCTGTGTAATCACATACCAGTTAAGTGAGGGTCGGTGCTTTAACACATTGACTGCTGTGTTGTGTTTAAAAGCTTTCAAGGGTTTAATATCGAACTTTGTAAAACTGTTCGAAGGTTATATATATATATATATATATATATATATATATATAAATATATATATATATATATATATATTGATTCACAATTTATTTATTGATAAATTAAAAGTAGTTCGATATTTTCTGTACTAGGGATTAAATTTGAGAGAGATGTATTTAAAGAACATTTTATATTTTTAGAAAATGTTCCTTTAAAACATGAAGTTCAGGTTAATTTAAAATATCTGACAGGAGAAACTTTTGTGAATATTATATTATTACAGAAATTATATATATATATATATATATATATATATATATCAATTTGGTAAATATGTAAATAACTGATGGAATATTTTTAAACCATAAAAATAAATTTGTTTTAAAAACTTATAGCATGTTGTGTCAGAATAGAGGCTAGAAAATTGTAATTATATGATTGAATAAACTTTTAATAGAGCAAATAATTATATAATTCAATTGTTAATATTTTTATCGGATAAAAACTGAGAATAAAGAAAAATCAATGGCTAGAACATTTTCCGGCTTCCCTTCTGAAAAGTTCAAGATACTAGAAAATTGAAAATTGTTTAGTCTTGGAATATGTACTGAATTTCTCAATTACATTTCTTTTAATGCCACTATTAATCCAGTTTATTATCAAGGCATAGAAAACAAGTCTAAGAAAGATATTTGCTACAAAAGGCCTCAACTTATGCAAAAAGAAGTATTACTCTTACACAAGAATTCTTGGCCTTATATTGCTCATACATGAATGAATTTCTTGAATTTATATTGCGAGGAGATTTTCATACCCCTTGAAGTACTGAAACGGCACAATTTAATCATCTATTGTTCAAATTAAAGAAAGATGTATATTATTTATGGTTATACATTGAAGAAGATGTCAAATAATAACTCTTGTTTGTCTGCAGAGGAAATCTTTGCATTATCAGAGAAGAAGAGATGCAAGTGGTTTAATACACATATTTAATTAAATTTACTAAATATACTATTCTATGAAACTAATATATAGCTTGTTAATATTGAAATGTGAAAATATTGAATCTTGTCTTATGTAATTCTTCCTTAAAATTTATTGTGAGAATATTTTAATCAATATCTTACTTTTCAAATTGAATTGGTATTCAAAAATCTCATATTTTCATAAATGTTATGGTATGTGAAATATTTTATTGATAAGATTAAATTTGTCTGGAGTTTTACAACTATAATTGTTTAAAAAATGATTTTAAACTCTTTGTTCGACTTATCTAAAATTAAAATAGTTTAGGAGCTTATTTATTACTTCAATTATAGTTGTCAGGGTACTTTGCTTAAAAAGAATAATTCTAGAAATAATATTAAATTTTTGAAACTATAATATTTAAATAAAAATAAATATTCATAAATATAAAAATGATACTTTGCATAGAAAATTACTGTTGAAATATTTTTCTATTATTAATAACTATATGTTATATTTTTGTCTCAAACTATTTCTCACTCAACCTACAAACCATTTTTTTTAATCAAAACTGTTCAATAATTATTTATTGATAAGTTTTGATCCACATTCTTGTATAAAGAGTCAAAATTATTAATTATCAAACATTTTCAATCAAAAAAAATTTTTTATGGAGCAAGTGAAAAATGTATCTATTAAGGTCAGTTGCACTCAAGTACCAAAACGTATTGTGACGTTTGTATTATATCGGAATATAATTTGAACAAAATTATGAAATTAATAAATTACTGAAAAGTTTCTTTAGAAACTTTCACCAGCACTGATATTTAATTATTTACATAAAAAGAAAAACAAGAATGTTTGTATAAGTGAAAATTTAAGAGGATTAGAACAGGTTTTATTTATTGAAACAGAAACGAAATGAGAAAAAGGAGAAATTAAAAAATATAAAAATATACAGAATGAATTATTTGTGATAAAAAATATTATGAAGTCGAACGATATACACCAAAAAATTTTTAATGATAATCATAAAAACATTTCAAAAAAAGAATAATTCACAATATGAATTCTGTTCTACATTCACCCAAAATGGCAGCAAAAGGCTTAATAATCATACGTTCGCAGCCATACACACACACGCACAAAATAATGCATGAGGCTTATAATCATCCAAGCTCTTGGTATATTTTGCAGAGGGTCACATGACGAAACTTCCCCTATAGTATATAGCAACCCTTAAACAGAAGACCCTTTAATTATGTTTAGTGAGTCTAATGCACCCAGAACATCTCTTTCCTTGTATACATACATTTCTATACGCACACACCAATACATATATATGTATATATATATATATATATATATATATATATATATATATATATATATATATATATATATCTGAGTTTCTTTAGTGCTAATTGTTTTTTTTTATCCGTCGAGATTTAAACTGTCGCAGTAGAATAATTTTCGTAATAAAGAATGTTGGTTACTAGAACACTTACTTGACATAAAGAATATTGTAGTATTATATATATTTTATTTTATTTTTTTAAAAAAGCAAGGTATTTTTACTAATTTTCCTTGTTTATGACAATTTTCTATAATAATTTCTTCATAATAAAATTTCTTGTATTTCAAAGTACTGGATGAGTAAACTTAGACTCACATAGAGAAAATTTATAATTAAATATTCCAAATTGAAATTTCAGGTTTAGATAAACGAAAAAAAACAAAAACATTACATTGTCTGGAAAATCAGATATTAAATCTATTAATATATTAAATTAGTTATCTAATATATATTTGAATAAATAAAAAATATATTAATAAACAAAGTTATATCAATAACTTTGTATGTAAAATATTCTTAAGAAGAAATATATATATATATATATATATATATATATAGACACACATATACAGATATCTGTGCGTACTAACAAATTGTTTTGATAATCTTGAGGACATTTATCATAGCGTCCATATCTATGCGGATTTATACATTTTTTGGGTAAATGTTTAGGCAATTTATCGTAACATACTTGCACATACCTCGATAAATAGCAATTTTTTCAGACTCAAGATTTTTTTAACTAAATTGTAAGCAATATATTGTTATATAAATGACCATATCTCAACTTAGAGACATTTGTTAGGCTTTAAGAATTTTTTTCTTAAAGTTGAAGAACTTTATTTTGACATACACGTCCATATATCGAAAAATAGACATCAATGTGGAATCATGATTTTTTTGCAGTTCTGTTAATTTATCGTAACATATGTGCTAATATCTTGATAAACAGTCAGCGCGATTTTTTTCAGAAAACTTGAAAAGTTAATTTATCTTCAAAATCTAATAAGTCAATATATAAAAACAAAAAAACCTGCATTATTTAGAGCAATGTACTAGCAGATAATTTGAAATGTTGTATGATTCAAATACAACAAAATATTATAAAAAGAAAGTAGTTGAAATATAATAATCAAATGTTGAGTTTGTTTGCGATTTAGAATTTTATTTATTTTTTTAAAAGTACATAGTTTTATGAATATTTTAAATAAAAGACTACTTTAATTAAAGCAAATTTGTTTTAATTAAAATGTTATTTTTAGAAATAAGTGATAATTTAAGTCTCATATTTAGTAATATATTTATTAACTTTTTAGGTAAGGTTCAATTATGATATAAAATGATTGTTTGATGAGAGATATTTAATATTATTATAAATAATTATCAAAATAAAAAAAATCATACGAAATCATATTAAAGTATATGACACAAAGGTGTCTATTTTAACAATAAAGACATAAATCTAAGAATTTACACAAATTTATGATTACAATTCTAAAATAGAAGCGGAATAAAACGAAAATTAATCAAACTACTAGGATCAAACCCTGTGGAATTAAACTTTGTGAATTTGATAGAACAAGCGAGGGGAAGAAATAGTAGATGTTTCAGTTCAAATACAGAGACTTGGGGACGAGGTATGCATTTCTGATAGGTTTTACTTCAGTGTGAAAAGTTATTATATTTCACCAAAAATGGTTTCACAAAAAAAAACAAAGTCAATGAAGTTATATTTTATAACAATTTTTCTCACTCGCTAAAAACAAATTTAATAAATGTTAGATTAGGAAATAAATGGTAAAATATTGAATTTTAAAAGATTATGACTAAATATCATTTTTTGTTATTTTAAAAATAATACAATAAATAATGTCTGAATAAACATCGAATGTTATTAGCTATCATGTCGATAATTGAGCTTAAGGACATGTTTACATATCAAAATGATTTACACGATAGATAATTAAAAAAGAGAAACTGTGTAAATATAATAAGTAAACATTACAACAGTATCATTCTTCTGGCGTTAAATTATCGCGTAAATTGAATTTATCGTATGTATAAAAAAGTAACGAATACTATTAGTACTGTAGAAATAACTCAATCGGATTCATATTGTATATATATATATATATATATATATATATATATATATATATATATATATATATATATATATATATGTATTCTAGTTACGTTCTAAAATATTTACACTGTTGATTTATGTATATAGTGTGAACGATATAATTTAACATGACAGATTACACGAAGAAGACAGAATAGATATTAAAGAAGGAAAAAAAATCTGACGGCTAATAATACAAATTGGAACAGAACGGGCTGGAATTATATTAACAAAAAGTTAATTTCGGCTCTAAAGGGGGAAAAGATGAAAAAAATTGCGCTGACGTTTTTCGCAGACACCACAAATAATAATAATGGCCGTGCTCGTCTCATCATTTTCGCCCGAAAATAGCAACAGAAAATAATTACGAATGGTATGAGTGCACCCCTGGACGTAAGCCTTCATCGTTGTGTCTCTATACGTGGCACCAAGTTATTAATGTCACAATGATCAATCTTCAGAGGGCAACTTACGTGGGACATGATTCTTGACCTGTTTTATATAAATGTATTTGACACGATACAACTTTATATATGTAGAAAAAAAATGTTTACAAAGTTTAACGAAAAGTTGTAACGATAATAATTCGTGGGATCGATACAACGTTTCTGATGGCAACAAGGAACAATAAAACTTTTAGATTATTAATTTTAAATATGTATATATATATATATATATATATAAAATCAATTTTATTATTAAGAAAATAAATCGGTTTTTTTTCAAAAGTATTTGGCACGTTTACCTTGATTCATATCAAAGTTATCTATCAATTCATAAATATAAATGACTTATAAATAGAACGAGAAATAGAGATTCAC
Organism: Acanthacorydalis orientalis; assembly: GCA_034766995.1. Taxonomy (NCBI): domain Eukaryota; kingdom Metazoa; phylum Arthropoda; class Insecta; order Megaloptera; family Corydalidae; genus Acanthacorydalis; species Acanthacorydalis orientalis. Next base: position 43,436,926 of record CM068318.1, on the reverse strand, counting down.
GTTAAGTACATATTTTTTAATAGAAATGAATGTTAAACTAATTAAAAAAGATTAAATTATTGAATGAGTGCTTATTATTCAGTGCAAGATAGTAATTCATTAATATCGAAAGCTCATTTATTAAAAAATGTTGGTGTTTTTCTTGAAACTAAAGTAAAGAACTCATGGAAAAATTTTAAATATATTAGATATATGAATCACAATTTGAATGTTACTGGATGAAATTTATATCTACATTTTTCAGATTATAATTCGGTTTTAACAATTATTGTTATTTCTTCTACAACTGGGATAAAGAATCTAAAAATTTTAATTATCAGCTTAAAGATTTGTCATTTAGATACAATCTGATATTAAGATAAAATCATATAGTTTAAAAAAGTCATATTTAGGTGTATATTCTCAAAAGTATTTTCATTGGATGTGAAAAATGAGGAATATAAAACGAAGATTTTAAGGAGATTTTTAAATGTTTGATTAGAGAAATTCCAGAAAATTCAAATGAACGAAAATGTGTATTCGTAAAATTTAAATTTTGTTTTATCATTTCTTTATAATACATATTCCTGATTCTATTTTATTTGTACCATATATATATGCCATCATATTAACAGCGATAATTTACAGAAAACAAAACATTTATTGAACACTAATCAGAAAAATATTTTGTTGGGTGATAGAAGATTTGAATTGTGAATGTGAAACACATGTTAACATTTCATTACAAATAACATAACAAGAAAACAAAGCTAAACAAGGTGAAGAAGAAAGCAATCGTTTACGCACCCAAACAAATTGAAATTAAGTTTAATTATGTAAATTTCTTTTCTGATCAAAACAAAAATTTTTGAGAAATTGCAAATTATTTGAAAATTAATAACTAATTTTATGTGAAGTTAAATTTATTATAAAATTGAAGAAAAAATTAATAAAAAATATCATTATTTCATGATAAATAATATGGAATAATTCAGTTTTTTTGAAAATGGTTTCAACTACAGTTTAAAAAGCGTGAAATGAAAAATGTTAAGCCTTAATAATAAGCAATAAATATGAGATTAAAATTTATAGATTACAACCTTTAGTTGAGGAAACATGCACACAAACACACACACACACATATATATATATATTCATGTGTGTAAACTAAACTTGTGTACAAACAAGGTATGCGGAATCCAACCTCAACACAAGAAAACATGACAGCGATGATGAAAGACGGAAATGCTGACCTGGACGTCCAGTCGGCTAGGAGAAGACGTCCACTGGCGACAATGCGTCACCTCCAGACATTAATTCACCTACGGGAGGTGAACTCTTCATGCCCTGATAGATATAAAGGATACACAATTTTAAACCGAAAATCTAAAACACATGTTGTGTTCTTAAATACAGTATGGTTTATATAATTCGATTCTTTTGTAACGCATGAGTTTCGAAGAATTGGATTTGTAGAAAGAATTCGTTTTATTATAGTTTGTTTTGTAGAAATCGGAGAAACGTTCTTGAAAGAAATTAAATATGTAACACGGAAGTATAGATTGAATAAGAAGTATGTTAAATATGTTTATTGCATTTTCCTATTAAGTTTAAACTTTACATATATTATTTGTTAATTTTTATAAGAACGAAAAATAGAATTTTATTTCAGCCTTTCTATAAGAAAAAAATAATTTAATTTCTTTTGTAGAAACAAAACATTACTAAATGTTTATATTATATTGTTAATTAAATACATTTATTCTCTTGTGAATAATAATATAAAGTACATTGTACTAACATTTCTTGTTCTTTTGGATACGAACACAAAAATAAATACAGATTTATGTTCATGGATATGGAAGAATATTATTCAAAGACTAGTTACTTATATGTGTGTTTAATTCTGAAGGTAATAAAGATTTCGTTTGAGTACGATTATTTGTTCATGACTGTTAATATACTTATAATTTAATTATAAATTTGTTATTTCTGTCCAACCTGTGACTTTTATTATAGAAGTAATTTTAAAAGTGAAAATTTACTTATATTCTTTCATAGTACGAATCTCAGAAACATTATTTAGATAATTATTATATATTTTATATAATATATAATTATATTACTAGTAAAATATGACTATATAACTACCTCATTTAAAAAGCTTAGACTTTAGATCTTGTTATCATTTTTACTAAGAACTCTCTTTATTACCGTTTATTTAATATTTTATATATTTTACTGGTTATATTGGACTAACAATCCTAAATAATAAATCAATGTACAGAAAAATGAGAAAACAGTAGTCTTCCTTCAATCTGAAGACCTGAGCTTGATATCTTAACTCTCAAATTAACTCACTCTTGATTGATTAACTCTCAAGAGAAGAGAGGACTGATAAAATTTAAAAATCTTATAACTGGAAATGCATGAAATAAGAAAATGTTTATTTTTAAAGAAAATGGATCCTGAACACAGTTAGAAAGCAGAAGTGTTACATTTTTTGTTAAAATTCAATAAAATGGTCAAGAAATCAGAAAAGAAATAGTAAAATCATTTTTACTTTAAGATGAAATTGTTGGAAATTTTAATAAGAAAGAAAAAAAATTTCTCTGTCACTGAACAGAAAAATCTGGTGTAGAGAAATTCCTGTAATTTAGTGATCGGAGAATGGTGGAATTGCCATTGAAATGTGTCTAATCAACAATCAAAAATGATCAATATTTATTGAGCATTTTGGATTAGAATACTTTATTGTTTTTAGAGTAAATAAAAAATACATTCGTAAAAATGATTTTAGACATAGTGCTAAAACTAAAAAAGAAATTATAAATCTATAAAAAGGTTTCTGCAAGATATAAAAGAAAAAATGTGCCAAATAAAATAAGAATGTAGTAAATTTAACAGAGGTTGTAGTAATTTTTTTTGAGTAAATTTCACTTATTAAGAACATAAATAAAAAGAATACTAATTGAATGAAAGGTTTCAGCAAAAAGAAAATTCAGTATTTCAAAATCGAGACAGCTTCATTAAACTAACATATTTCTCTTTAAAAAAAAAACAACATTAATTTAAATGACTTCACAATCCAAATGCACTACACAAAAAGGACATAATCGTTCCGAAACGCATCGCTTAAATAACTACACGTGACACCCTGTGTATATATGACAGAATTTTGCGCGGCCAAAAAAAACTTGTTTGTAAGATTTATGGGTTCTGTTGTTTATTTCAAACTAAGGCCGTTGCTCCATTTGTCTTTTGTCCATTCATCGCTGTTGATCGTGGCTGTTTACGTTTCAGCTCGTAAACAGGAAATTTGGTCAGTTTGTAAAATGTGTTAAGGGCGACAGCAAAAACGATATAATACGCACATATTATACGTATAATATACAAAAGCGAACAAAATATTACAAAATAAATACTTTCCTGTGTGTCGTACGTCTGTGTTAATAATGTGAAAAAGACGTGTGCGGATATCAACATTTATATACACACACACACACACATATATATATATATATATATATATATATATATATATATAGATATATATATATATATATATATATAAATACTGGTAAAGATTTTTAGTTAGTAAAAAGAAGTTATTAAAACAGAGATAAAATAAATGAATATTGATAATATATCATTAAACAAGAGGATATCTAAAATATCAGTAAGCATTTGAAAAAGGCAGAGGAATATATAAAGTTCTAAACGATTTTAAAACAATTATTAATAGAAAATATGTTTATTAACAAAATTGAGATTCAATTTATATATATATATATATATATATATATTATTAGGTAGACAGACAAACGAGGAAATAAATATTTTTTTTACATATTTAATAAAAATATGTTGAAAAAATAATAAGTTTATAGCAATTTATTGAGAAATAGGACAAGCAAAAATATTATTTGGAGAATTGTGAAGCGATTTTAACGATTTAATAAGCTTTATTAATATATAATATGTTTATTAACCAAATTAATAATAATTACATATAAATTAATATTTATTATAAAAAGGTTGCAAAAATACAAGGAAATTAATTAAATATTTATACTAATTAACTAATAAAAAAGGGATCTAGAAATATTTTTTTAATAATTTTAAAAATATGGCAGGATTTTATTAGAATTATTAGTATAGAATGTATTTTTTAAATAAATTAAGATCAAATTAATATATATATATATATATATATTCATCGAGTATTTTGTTCTCAAATGGTTATTAAAAAATATTGCAAAAAATTAAGGAAAGTAATTAGTAGTTTATAGTATTTAATTAGGTAATAAGATATCTGAAAATATAATTTGAAGAATTTGAAAATCTAAAATCAATCTATTGATTTAAAATATATTTATGAACTAAGATCAAATTTAAATTTGATCTTAGTAATGGCTTTCATTGTGATTTGTAATTGAAAAAAAGCTTTCAGAATAAGTAAATGATTATTTAATATATCTATAAAATAATATAAAACTAATGTAAAATTCACTTACCGGTGATCATCATCCGGAGGAAGTGATTATCCATTAGGCTGCACTTCTTGCAGGTCGTGTTAGAAAGTCTAAAAAAAAGAAAAATAAAATTTAAAAAATATATATTGAAATAATAAGTGAATCGATATTTGAATCAAGGGAAGAGTTTTTCTACATGTTACTTTTATCTTTAAAAACCTATACACTTTTTTTAAGAGAGTCATTATTTTTTTATTTTTCTTTTTACTGTATACTTGTATATTATTCTATATGAATCCTACAGGTGAATAAATTGGACAATTCTCTTACATTTTTGTCTCAGTAGATAAATTAATTTTTTTAAAAAGAATGTTTCACTAGTTCATAAATTACAAAAGAAATTTCTGATCAATAATGTATAATACTTCATTTTCGTTCACATTGATTATTGTTTATAGGCATTTTGAAAGTGATATCAAACTTTAAAGTGTTAAGGCAGAGAATAAAATAAAAAAATTACTTTTAGTTTGTAGAAAAGTTAAATATCACAAGTATAAAACAAATATCACAAGTATAAATTAACTTTCTATTCAATGAGCATACCTAACTATGTATGTTTATTTTTTTTAATTATTTATTTATTAATATATTTTCAATTTGTTGGTCTTTTAAAAATTACAATAGGCTAATTCAAATTGTTAAAATAGTTCAGATTATTCTTTTGTGGATTCAAAGGATAAGAAAAAGCTAATTAGGTTATAATCAATGATTGAATTTGAAGATCGTATCTCGTAATCGTTTTTCGTATCTCTACCTTTAAATAGTTGAAATGTATCCACCTATTAATTATTTTTTTAAGGCATTATTAATATTTTCGTAAAAGTTTAATAATTAATTTATTCTTGTTAAAAATATTCGAAATTAAAAAGTCAATTCTTTTTAATCCAGAAAGATAAATTAAAATGTGACTATTGTTATTTCGAGACTTTTTTTTGGTAAAAATAACAATAGAAAAGCATTAAAATAAGCACTTTATTCAATAGTTTACGTAGCAGAAATATAAACTGTTACTTCGTAATTAATTTTCATTCTAGTAAATGTACGACTGCTTCTGCGAGCTTGAAAAGAAAATAATTAATAAAATACGAATACGAAAAGTTTCGAGTAGTTCGCATAGAGGTTACTTTAGTGATTTTCAGAACTAAAACAAGTTAGTGGATTTTAAATAAAAGTTAATTTTGTTTTCATAATATTTAGCGTTGAATGTTTAAAATAAAGATAGTAAGAAATGAGTACATTACGTTTAAAATTTAAAATCAATAATTATTATTTATATAAAAATTAAAATTTAGAGTGCATTAATATTAAATTTTATTTTTATTATCCACACATACAAATTTATTAAAGTAAAAAAATAATATTTCAACCTAAGATCATTGTTAGTAGTACCAGTTTACTACAGAGTTTAGAAAAAAACTATAGCTCATTAACTGCTTTTCTGATTCGTTTCTCGTGTAAAGCAGATATACGATATAAGCACAGAATTGTTTCACAAATTCTATTCCATCCAACAACTATACCCGCTTAAGCGATGCACTATCATCTTCAGAGCATTGAAATTCAAGCCATTGATATGAGTATTAACAACAAGTAGAAAAAATCAATAGTAATTTATTAACTATTTTTATTCTTTGTGAGGACAAACGAATTCATTTCTAAAAGTCAATTTAGACACAGTGTCAGGAATGTAATGTAAGAAAATGGTTCAAAATAAAAGATATTTCAGATAATTAATACAAAATATATCTTCATTTTTTGTATATATTATATATATATATTCACATTTGTAATAGTTTTTACCTTTGTAAATGTAACAAATAATCTTTGATGAAATCAATTCTACCTCAGGTGCTCATTAAATAATTTAAATAGACTTATTTTATATGATGTGTATAGCTGGCTTCCTTTAAAGAAAATAACAAATTCATTTTATTTTTTAGCATGTCTCTAGAATTATCAAGACAAGGAGAATCCATAGGAAATGAAACAAGCAGTTTTCTTTAACATGGTTCGATATCTTAAATTTTACAGATAATATTTAAATTTCACATATTATTCTATATGAACCGTGTAGATTATATGTAATTTGTTTCTTCTACAATCGGTGTGGACTTTTTTTATCCTCCGGTAGTTATTTAGAACTAAGGATCAATATTTATCCGATGGTGATGAAAGACGAAACTAATCTTATAAAAAATTAACAGGCATGTAGCCTGTATGATTCGTACAGACTAATAAATAGCAAATAGAAAGAATAACAAAATGTCACAGATAGACTAATTCTACTAATTTCAATATTCTACAAAGAAAAATCAACAAGTTATAGTATTTGTTTTCAAATCCTAACATTAATGATATTATATACTTTTCCATAAAATCTTCAAAAAAATAAAGAACTCTAGTTATTTTAGAGTAGCATAATTTTTTATAAACTATTTCATTTAAATGAAATCATGGAAAAATATACAAAGAAATACATCAAACATAAATTATATAGAACGTGTATAATAGAAAATAAAAAAGCGCTCTCATTTATATACATATACATTAATATATATATTTATATATATATGATGCGTATGTATATATGAATATATGTATGTATGTACGTGTACAAAAATATGTGTCCCTGTTCGAAAATCGAACGTAAGCACGACGCGCAGTAAACACAGCACTTTTTTTAATAATCAAAATTTGGGGGATTTACGTCTACCGGGATGTGGCGGACGCAGCGGTCGGTAAATAAGAGCCATGCATCATCGGCAAGTGTACCCCGGGCGGTGCTAAATCCTGCCACGGCGGCCAGGTGCGCGCAAACCCGGATTACACTATACGAACATTGTGCACAGGTCCCGGCTTCGGTCACCGCCCATCCACAACAACTACTACCCACACACGGCGACTTCCTTCACATTGAACTTTGTATATTACTGACATATAATTATACGTACAAGTGTGTTCCAGACTAACGTTTCTACTTTATATAAACGAGATCATACAAGTGTTAATTTACTCTTGTTTTGGATATTGTTGCTTCCTTGAGAAATAAAATGTATCTATGTGCGCAATCACGTGCACAACACCCACACACATCTACTTAAATATTATATATATACATACATCCATACATACATATACACACACACACACACACATATATATATATATATATATATACGAGTAAATGTTTCCATTTATTTCAAAATCCATTTTTAATTATCGCATAATTATTATTTTAAGACATTTAATTAACTGTTCAAGTACTTTCAGTCGTTTCGAGAATAATTGAAATATGAGACGTATAAGAGTTTGTGTTACAGAGAATGAATGTACGATATAAAAACATTTGAACATACATTTAATATTTTATATTATTTAGGTTATGATTAATGTTTACTTGGAAATAAACTTAGCAGAATCTTTTAACCAGAAAAAAAGTAATTAGCAAGTCATTAAAATAGACGGTTTTAAAATATAGTGCTATTACATTAATTGTAAAATGTATGAATCTTTTATTCATAGATATATTTATTATTCAATAGTTAATATCTTTCTGTAATTAAATATAATCTTCAATGAAATTATGTCCATTGTTTGATCAAATAGTTTCAAGACTACTCTTATTTTAAAGAATAATGTACATCACAATATAATTCTGACACTGTGACTTAATTAACATTCATAAATGGATTCCTTTTTCACCCTACAAATCGAATCCTTTTATTCCGGTATTTTGTTCAATTTTTTTTGTGTCCTTATGGACTGAATATAGCACATAATAAGTAATAATGAAAAAGTATCGATAAAATATTATCAAACAGATTTTTTTCATGATTACCGATTGAAAAAGAATTGACTTGTGAAAATAATATACATATATTATTATTATTTCTTTTTTTCTTCAAAGATATCTCGCCTAGATGATATTCATAATTGTAGACTTGGACATGGGTCGAACCTATTCCAAAATTTGTTTCAAAATTATTGATGATGATAGATACGTATTGTTTCTTAAATTATAAGTATACAGTAGATTCAATTATATATTTTAAATAGAAGTAAAAAAAAAAATAATTTGCTGATCAAATTTTAGTTCCAATAAAGAATATGGAAAGGTAGTACAATTTGTCGACACGTACTTAAATTTTTTAATGTGTAATTTTCGTCTATATCTGCTGCTCATTATCTGCTCAATCTTGTAAGTCACAAGAAAGTTTATTTTTCTACGACTGGCTTCGATTTGTGTCCTCACGTAAATCTTAAATTATAATTTAAATTTTATCCATTGATGGTGAAACAAGAAATATGTGATAATAAAAATTTGGTGTAATTTAAACACAATATTCACTAGATTTTATAATACTTGATATTCTATTAATGAAAATGTTTTAAGTGCTTAAAACTGTATAGAAAAACGGGTTAAATATTTTATATAGACTTTCTAATTGGATCGAAGAATAATTTTAAAACTAATCATCACGAGACGCAAGAAAACTGTGTTTAGCTTTTGTTACAAAGATTTTTTATACATCACTGTCTTTATTCAAGAATTTTTTACATAATTACTCATTATCATGATATTATATATTCTATTAAGTTGGTAGAAAAATAATTGCGGTTTTTGTTTTCTGAATTTTAACCTTAACTTTTTTCATTGCAAGTGTCATTTCATAGTATTCATGTTAATATCATTTTGAAGTGCATTTTTCGGTGTGTAATAGATATGGTAATAGAGATGTTGGTTTTTTTTATTAATTTTGTTTCAAATTGGACTATTAAATTAAAAATAGAAAATAAGCAAGTAAGAGCAATTTTTTGTATGAGATCAGAACGGGTGGTAAAGCAATAGAAACTGTTCGTAAACTAAACGATACCTTTGGTGAGAGTACTGTTAAGAAACGTACGGTGCAATGGCTGTTTCAAAAATTTGTGCTATGGACGAGAGCCTTGAAGATGAAAAAGGTCGCGGGCGTTCTTCTTCAGTTCATAACGACTAACTGAAGGAATTAGTTGATCAAAATCAGATATAACAATTCGAGAGCTTGCATAAAAGTTATGCATTAGTCATCCTACAGTTCTGGACCACAAATGGAAAAATGTTTATGAATTTGAATGTCATAAACCGAAATTATTTTTCTACCAACCTAATATAATAATTAAAACAGTTTCGTGTGTTTCTTTTCGATTTTGAAAATAAAGAAATTAAATAATATTTTAATTATATAAAACAATCAAAATAAGAAAATCTATTCATAAAAGTTTTGAAGACAGTATTGCTTAAGAAAGTGGCAGGAATTCTGGAATAATTGCTTACCATCTAAAGACAATTACTTTAAAGCAGAGACTATAGAATTGTAAATCATTTATATTATTTTTTGAAATAAAAGATTAAAATATTTCTTATCAGACCGATTGTCAGAGATATTTGTTACAAAAATTTTGAAAGAACAAGAATACCAGTAGATTTTATAATAATAGCAGGGATTACTCGTATTTAATAGAATTTAAAGTCGATGGAATAAATATTTTTCACTAACAGTTAAAATACTATATACTTCATCAAATGAAATACTTTTTTATTTTTGAATATTTTTTTGGCATAAAATTCAGATAACACTTTTTGATACATATTCTTCAATTGTAGTTCCTGACTTATTTCTAATTAGGACATTACTCCTTGTCTGCTACTTTCAATTAAAATCAATTAGAAATTAATAACACTTCAACATCATAATTTATTAATCGCAGTCAAATAAATGAGCTAAAACTCTGAAGGTATACCAGAAATGTTATATTGTTTTGGATTAACTAATATTTAAATTTATTATCACATTTCATATACCTACACAATATATTTTCATATATGATATGTACGTGTGTGTAAATAGTTTATTTATAATTTGCTTACAAACAACAAACAACACACAGAATAGTTTAGTAAATAAGTTACAAAAGTCTACGCGAGAGGTATTTAATTCTTAATAAAAAGTGAGTATATTTAACGAAATCCGTTCAATGTTTCCATTAAATACATTGAAGTATTTAAATTGAAAATTCCTGGTAAAAACAAGTATGTCTAATAGAATTTTAGATGTGTTCATTAAAGAACTACGCCGAAATCCAAAAATAAAGTAATTAAAACTTGAATAAAAAGTTTGATTGTTGTATAATTTCGAATACAGAATTGTTGTATTAGTTTGTTTATTATTTAATCATAATATATATATTAATATATATATATATATATATATGTATGAGAGAGAGAAAGAATAAATGCGTGTGTTGTATAAAAAAATATAAATGTATATACATTGCGCTTTAATCAAAACGTCCAACTTTTTGCAGATGATTGCGTTGTCTTTAGGGAAATTGTAACGAAATCAAATTCTACTTACAACGAGATATAGACATAGTATTCCAACGGGTAAAAAATGACGGTATAAAAATAAATTTATCTAAATGTACTTTTGTTCGTTTCGCGTATAAAAGACATTTTCATACGAATAGAACTTCAGTGCATAGGGAAACATTTACTTGTACATTTGAACGCGTCGTCCTGATTTCAGAATTTACATTTTTAATTGTGTTTTATTTTTAATCGTCGCAGTAAGATTTTTATTCGTTCTGCTTGTCTGAAATGTTTTTTTTTTACTAAGGATTGTTGTTTATTTTTTTCATATACGAATTGAATTTGTTTTGAAAAAAAAATATTATGTAAGGATACGAAATTATTTTATGATTATTGTAGTTATTTACTAACAGTGTGGGTGTTAAAAAATTATGCATTATTTATCAGTGATTTCTTGAAAATGAAAAATGCGATAAATAGAAAATAATATAAATTATAACAGAGACTTTAATAAATAAAAACCAACTTTTAAATAAGATTATAAGAACGTTTGCCTATAGGAAAGAAGACTTATAGAGGATTAAAAAAGATAAAATAAGGATTCTTTAAATAGAACAAGTTTATAGTTTCCAAGTAATAAGATTTCCAAATAAATAAGATAAATTAAAAAAAATGAAATATTTGTAAAATAGATCATTTTCCTAATATTTAAGAATCATTTTTGAAATTATAAAATTTAGATCTTTATTAATAAAATTTAATACTCCAACAAATTATTAGATAATAGATCCACGTTCATTATAAATTTTCTATCGATATTTATCAATTATGAATTGAACTAGCCGTTATTTATTTATTTACGACCGCAACCGTTACGGCTTAACAGAATATTAACGACATTTATCAAAATTAATTTGTTTAATTTATCCGCGTTAATATTTTATAGGCATGTGTTTAATATAGTGGCCAAGTTTATTACGTGCCTCGGATGTCATTAAACAGACTGCTTTAAATTGCATAGTTGTCCCCGTTCACTTTATGTGGTTTACTTCATTTATACCTTAAAGGACTAACCTGTTTGATGGTTTCAGCGATAAAATTGTTTAATATTCATTTACGATGCAAGAAAAAGATTACTGCTTGGATCATTTCATACACAACCAAAGTATCTTTGATTGTTTCAATGAAACTTTGGTTTTAAACAAGTATTTTTATTTACTGAGTTTTTTTCTAATAGAACTATTAAAAGTAAATTGGATTGTTATTGTTTTTCTAGTTTATTTATATATATATTTCTCAATAAACTGACATTTATATCCGGTTTATATTTCTACATAAAATATTATTGAATTCATATTAAATAATAAATAAATAAAAAAATGAAAATAATAAGAATATGACTTGTATATATGTATACTTAAATTATTATATAACATTTTTAATTCTTAGACTACACGTTGGGGTCAAAGTAACCTCAAAAACAGTGCTTCGTATGTTTCATACAGATAGTGTGGAGTTTAAGGGTTAAGTTAACAGTACGAGGTTTTTCAACAATAGTTGATTTTTTCATTAGAAGAAAAATGTATGAATTAAATTTTTGAGTTTATAGATTCATTAATAATATACCAATATAAAAATTGATTTTTAAGAATGTATTAAATTAATTCTAGTAAATAAGTTCAGAAAGTTATTTATTTATTTATATTATTTTTTGGAAAATCAGAGAAATGACAAAGTAATTTTCAAACTGAAGAATTAAGAGAAAAAATGTTATATCCATATTATTTATGTAACAATTTTTAACATTTTACAATTAAATATAATCGAATTACAAAAATAATTGCTACAGTAGAGTAGGTAAATAAAAATATAATAATATCTGAGCAATACAATCAATGAACAAATAGCAGATCTCATGAAAAGATTAGAAAATGTAATATAGGTTCTGTTGAAAAAGAAGAGACGGTAGTTATCAATCAGTACAAAACAATTAAAAAGCAAATAAGAATTGAAAAATAATTAAAACTATCCACAGATAAAAATAATACGTTTAATGGCTTAAATGAGTCTAGTAAAACTGATAAAATATTCTTAAACATAAAACGTCCTACTGGACTTGTACCTATTAAGTTATTTATGTGCTGTTAATTTCCAACTAGTTTTAGCTCCGGAGCTATATACAAGCAGCTTTTGGATTGTTTCTAGTTATGACCTGTGCTTCTATAAATTACACAACAAGATCAAGAGTTGCAAGAAAATACACTAATAGAATTTCATATTAAAGAACAGACAATTATAATTTTAATAAAAAGAAATATTTATAGTACAAATACTGAAAATAAGAAGTAATGTGGTTAAGGGAGATATGAAAAATGCGTACTGGATAATAACCAAGAAGAAGATGCTATCGAAAAACATGAAAAAGAATGTGATTTAAAACTGAAGTAATTGCAAAGTTAAAATCACCATTGAAGAAATACACATGGACAGTCTAAGATTTAAAATTATTTTGCGAATATCAAAAAAAATAAATTATGAATTAGTGATGTCTTTATTATTATTTATTAATTACCTAAAAGAAAAGTGTAAAAATGGACATTACTATGAAGAGAAGAGGAATAGTAAAATTATGAAAAATGTAGTAAGAGAAGGTAAGAGGTGCTGATTTCAATTTACATGAAAAAATAACTGAAGAGTGTGTTTGGATATCTTAAACACTTTCATACAAAATTACAGATTAGTTCTTAGACAATGAAACAAATACTATCAAGATTTTTTTTACTCAGAGAGATATATTGGTTGTTGAAACAGAAAAAATCGAGGAAGTTGATAATAAATATGACTTCAATTTGTGACTAATCATCAAATGAAGATATTAGTGTAGAAATTTGATGTTTAAGAAAGAATTTTCAACGTGGAAATTTGCGTTGAAGATGCAAAACACGGACAGAGTTTCAGTTAAAATACAATTCTGACATTGTGATGAAACTCATTTTTACAAAGGAATTTTATTCTCACTCCACAAAATTCAAAAAGCATTCTGATGACAAATGTGCAATAGATTATTATTGATTTATTTTAGTTGTAGCTTATTCGCATTTAAATGGTGATGTCATCATTTTCAGAGCGCTGAAGTACAGAAACCACTCATAGAAAAAAGTTAAAAAAGAATCGTTGTATGATTTGGTAGATGAAGAGATATTTGCCATATATTTTAAGTTTTATATATATATATATATACACATGTATATAACTGATTTTAGTGCCAAAGCAAAATATTAAAGACACGTGCACGTATCAATAAACCAGCTTAACATAATACAACGTTGCGCGCAAACCTCCGCACATCATATTGATATGTCCCATAAGGAGCGTTTCCCGTTGAAGAGCAACCTTCACATGCACTAAAATCTAATACAACAACGCGACCGCATTATACATGCAAGTATACACTTCACATAACTCACATCTATGATTCATTGGCCACATAGTGGAAGCTATAAGCTCACATAATTCGTATCGAAGCTTTCGACTCGACGGCGTAAAAGCTCTGACCGCCCCGCGTGTGCTTTCTATACCCATGCTGAGCTTTAAGTACTTTATAACAGGTATAGTTGGAAGGTCGTGTAACGGGCTGCGGCCAGATTCTCGTTATTGGGGATTTATTAGTGGTTATACAGCAGTGTTGTTTTTCATCTTAACATCGATATACTGCTTTGTTGGATGACGGTGCGCGTTATGGACACGGGAGATGTGATTGTGATACGTGCGAGGCCATTTTTTTTGTGTATATATATATACATACATGTTTATATTGAATTGAGTTATAAAATATTGCTGATTGTCAGACAAGAACAGCAAAACAGTACAAAGAAATAACACTTTTAGCTTCGTGAAATAAATTAAAAATATTATCGATTTTATTTTTAACTCATTATCTAAAATTCAAAATATCATATTTGGAATTAAATTTGTTATCATTTTTTTTTTAAAAATAATAGAAATCTAAAGTTAGCTTGACAGGATTTAGAGAGCTAGATAAATAAATAATCAATGTTTTATTTTCTGCTTAAAATTTTTGTTTCTGCTTCTTTATAAAACTGAAAATATTTAATTGATAAGAGAGATAACTAAGTTATAGAAAATTAAAGTGATTTAAGTATTAAATACTAATATTTTCAGATAAGATATACTATCATTACATTCAATAAGATTAACACATTTTTTTAATTAGGGTATATGAGTAAGAGACGCAAAAACCAATGAAAACAAATTAGACATGAAAAAGGTATAACTCAAAGTCAAAATCAATTATCGAATACTAATAAGAAGTTAAAAATAACTCGATTTATTGATACGTTAAATAAGTTAACATATTTCTTCATCCCTTTTCGTAACTCAAATAAGCACCTATTCCAAATAAACAGGTGTGTGGTTTGGGGCACAGAGGCGAAATATGTATTCGCAAGAGAGCGCGTACAACTCAAAGCGAATAACGCAAAGAGAAATAGATTATATTAAACCGCGACTGTCAGAAAAGATGATGGAAATCAGTCGAGAAATAAAATTTCCTTTGAACGTAGAAAAAAATTAATTCAAGCAATCTTCTATACCGTACGTGCGGCAAAAATAACACAAACATACGAGAGCCGCATGCTCTTGGGTTAGTATACACACACACATAAACTCTTACCCACACATTACACCCGCACATACACCGAGCCATAAAGACAGAACATGAAATATACACACATATAGGTACGGTTCCATCTACCTGCTGCAGTGATGAAGGAATATCGTACATCCCTGCACGCCTCTGATCATTCTATGTACTCCTCAGCCCGTTACCATCCACTACCTTCTTCTACAATTTTTCTTGTTCTTCTTCTGTCTGTCCAATCCCTCTTACATTGTAGATTTAGGGATGGTTAATATATATATATATATATATATATATATATATATATATATATATATAAACATACAAATATACTTTTATGTATATGAATATAAATTCTAAATTTGGAACTATATATTAATCTAAAGATGTACACCACACACAGTAACCACTTCTAAATATTAAAAGAAAAAGAAAGTTTTAAAATTACATACTGTTGGTGAATCTGTTCTTTGAATTTCACACACGAAGTCATAATAATAATAGTAGTAAAAATATAACAAGTTTATTGGACTTTCTATTAGAAAAACGCTACGAGAATACAGCTCTAGGAATTCTATGAATATGTTATTTTATTTTTTTCCACCAGTTATTACAAACTAACGATTCGTGTCTAGTTTCTTATTTGATTTTTAACGGAATTTTAAAAACAAAGTGATATACTGTAAATTGGAGGAAAAACATATTTTAATTAACATTTTATGAATTGATGTTTTTATATTTAAATATCAATATTTTTTTTATTAATTTTAAATCAAATTATTTTAAAACAAAATAAGTATGTTTAATTTTCATAAAACATTTCACAGATGTAGTTATGTTTGAATAAGATTCGGCTGTTAAAATATGTTCTTAGAATGACTGATCTTTAATAGATCGAACGGCATATCATTTTTATTGATTTGGTCAAAAATACTACAAAGAATCATACATTACTGAAACCTGAAATGTTTATCTACATAATTTATGATAATAAACATAGTTTTCAATATGCAATTGCTATGAATCTCTTACAAGATACTTGTGATACTCTAAAAATGAGTTTAAATTAATGAAGCATGCTCAAGTAATGTTTGATTTAGTAGTCAATATTATAGGATCTTAACAGTTGAGAAAAGAATACTTATTCGTTAGAGATATATTTGGAAAGTTCAAATTTTTTCAACAATATCTAGATATGAATTTATGTTTTGTTTTATTACTAAATTTTTTATAAATCTCGTTCATTTGTATTTAAAAAACAACTATGTGCGTTTATTTGTGTAAGTTAATCGTTAATCAAACACATGTAAATATTAATTCTTTTCATACTTTTTAAAATCGTGAAAAATAATTGTCATACACAGCATCAAGATCTTGTTTAATTTCTATTGAGTTTTTACCTTCTCTTATCAAAACTGTCTTGCTTGTGTTCTCATAAAAAGTTGTAAAATTCTACTGGGAAATAAACAATGGGTATACAACAAATCTTTCTCATGTACTCCACAGTAAAAAAGTGGGTTGAAATATTTCATTTAGAAACAGATTCCATGGAAGATAGATAATGAAACGAGTGCATATTATAAACATGTAATAAATAAATAATATTCAAAATATTATCTCTTTAAAAATATAGATAAAATATCTTACAATATAAATGAAAGCGGATAATTTATGAAATATTTAAAAAAAGTAAACAAAGTATTATAAAATCATATTATTAATAATCAAAAAAATGGAAAATTATACTTTTGTACATCCTTGATACGCATGATTTCAGTAAATTCTTCTACCTCTTCCTACACACAAACAGTGAGCTGTCAGACGAAAAATGTTTTTCAATTTCTCTGATCGAAAACGACGTGGCGTTTAAAAGAAAGCACGCGTTATTTCGTACAGACTGTTTTGCATATGTACGGTTTTCGTTTAATAAATAATTATGGAGATTTCGTTTCGATGATAATGGATTGGCAAATTGGTAAATTAGATTAAAATAGATCTTTGTACACTAAATTATTTTTTTGTTTAATAATACACTGTTAGAAAAAAACTATATAACGGATATCTTTTTTATGTAAATAAGTAAAAAAATGATTACAACTAATTGAGAAATAAATGCTTTTAACGATTAGTAAAAAAGGAAATGTATCTATCTTTATTAGGTTAAGAATCGCAATACTGTTCTATCACTATGGCTTAATTAAATTTTTCTCTCATTCAACAGTAAATATTTTTATAGTTAAAAATATTTAATAAATCATCATTGATCATTTTTGATTGTTGCTTAAACGCGTCTCGATGGAAATGCTGTTATAATCAAAGTTCTAAGGTACAGTATTCAAATAAATACCAAATACAACTCTGGTTTAAATAAATCTTTCCATCAGACTTGACAAAAATAAAAAAAAACATTAAACTTTAGGTTTTCTTATATTTTAGCACATCCCCATATAAATGCTTCTAATCAACAATCAAAAATGATTATTAATCATTAGTAAATGTTTTTGATTCAAAAAAAGTTTATGGTTTGTGGGAAGAGAGAAAGATTTATTTATGAATCGAATAATACACTTATATATTTTTATTTTATAAATTGTTATAATTAATTGATATTTAAGAATATATTTTTACTACCCACTTGAACAAAAATAAGAAACTAATTAGAAACAATAAAAAATAACGCAATTAATTTTACGCTTGCTTTGAATTCATTTGTGTATTTGTTAGGACGATATCTTTAAATGAACTTCTTCATACGTTCTCAAATTATATAAATTTTATCTCTTATATCAAGGGATGAATAATTTACAGTTCTTACAAATTTTTCAATTAAGTTCATTAAATTTTTTATCTTTTAATAAAATTTTTGTCATACGAGTAAATAAAATATTTATATATTAAAATTATGTAAATATATTTATTTAATATCAATAAAATTAGAAAAAAATTAATTAAATCATTCAGAATTTAAAAAGTTATGTCGTTTAATTATTTAAAAGCATACATTTTGGACTAAACAATTAAATAGAGCATCAAAATAATGCCCTTGCTAATGACATGATGTTAAATTGCTGGAGGAAAATTTACTGATCAAATCGTGTGTGTAAGTTAAAAAAATTATAGTTATTTTATAAATATTAATAATTGATTTGAATGATTTTTTATTTGAAATATTTTAAGTAATATCTTTTATATATTTAGTATTTCTAATAATATTGATGTATTATTCAGTACGAAATTTACAAAAAAATAATATTAAGTGTATTAAACAAGTGCATGTCACTAACAACAATAATAATTATTATTTAATGCATTAATATTATCAGGAAAAAATTATAAAGTACAGAAAAATATCAATATCCTACATGTTTAAAAATTAGTCAATGAATAAATAATGTATTAAGTGGTGTATTAAAGAATAACCAATAATCATATTTTGATTTATGTGACAGTTCTTTTGGCACACGACCATTAATCACACGAGTATATTTTTAAAAATATACGAAAATTGAATAAAACATGCATAAATTCCATAGAAATATCTACATTAAAATATCTCGATTAGTCACAATTTAAATATAAATATACAAAGAATGATAATGTATAAATTATTACAATGAGTCAATAAACAATTTTCGTCCTAATTAATATTAAAATCTACCAATACTACAATTAAAGAGTAATATCACGTTACAATATTTCATTAAAGTTTTTAAAACAGAAAATATTTATGTATTTCAATTGGAATATTATTCAAATATAAGAATTTAAAACAACATTGGCTTAGAGTTTATATACTCAGTGAATATGAAATGCAATGAACAATTCTCTTATAGAAAAAAATAAACTTCATGGGTAATATAAGTGGTCTGATAAAATTCTTGTTAACGATAATTATTTCTTTTTGTGAGGATTAATAGAATACTTAGTAATTATAGTACAAAATATTTTTGAAAAACTGTCATTAATATCTAATTCTTCTAAGAAAATTGGATTAACTGCTAATTAGACAAAAATTAAAGTTCTTAGAGAAACCTAATTTTCAGTACATCTGCAAAGTAAATTCCTAGTAAATGGAAATGTAAGTATATATATATATATATATATATATATATATATATATATATATATATATATATATATATATTGATGTGAAAATGTGATCAGTATAGACACGAATTCATTTCATCCATGCTCGTTTTAATAGTTTGATTCTCCTTCCTCCCTTCCCTTCACTCTCACTCTCTCTATATATCTATAGTCAAAGTCTTATCAGCAGTAAGTTCATCATTGGTATTTATTCATTTTAAAATTTTGTAAAATTTGATCACTATCTTGTTGATAAATGATTGTTTAGAAAATTATATTAAATTTCCAAAAGTTTTGTTAATCTTTTAGAGGTTTTATACATAAAATTTACTAATATATAAATTTTTAGTTAGTAGAGTAAATATTTTAGACGCATTTTTTTATAAAGTAATATAAGAGACTAATAGTATTTTTAAAGTAATATATTTCGATTAAATATAGTTACAAAAATTATATATTCATATTTTTTATTAATCTGAATTAAACAAATTTATTATTTTGCTTCAACCAGATTATTGCTCATGCTGTTCAAATAAAAACAAAATATAACTCTGTATTGAATAAATCTCGTCAGTAGAATTCAGAATAAAGAAAAACTAAGTTTCAGATTTTTTGTAAATTTGCTGACACTGTCTTTCAAGTGAAAAGATAATAAACTTTATTTATTGTCCATGTACAGAATTTATATCGAAATAAATATTATATAAACGATCAGATATAATTTTAAATATCTTTATATATATATATATATATATATATATATATATATATATAGTCATGAAATTGTATTATTTGCGAATTTTGACACGATTTTATTACAAAGATGTAATCTTGACAAGAATGAAAATAACATTTAAAATTTTATTATTGTCTTTGTATAATAAAATAAATGCTGACAAAGTAATTTATATATATATATATATATATATATATATATTATTGTATTGTTATAATATGTATTGTACGTATATATATATATATATATATATATATAACAATACAGTAGACATAAAAGTTGTGTTAGATTTTTTCAAGGAATATTTGAAACGTTACACACTTTTATTTAAAAGAGATTAAAATAATTTTTAATTTGATATGAAACGTAGAAAGCACGCAATTGTTAAATTTTGATATAGTTTTTTTTTAATTTCAGTCATGTCTGTTCATAATACACTAAAAAATGTATAATTTTATCATTTTGATGGATGGACAAACTAATAGTCGGTGTAGAAATAAGTGAGAATTTGCAATAAAGCAATATTTGTAAATGATATATACAACACTAACTAAAAATTGACTACAACATTTATACACACACACATATATATATATATATAAATATATATATATATATAAATATATATATATATATATATATATATATATATATATATACACACACTAGATGTTTAAAGTATTTTCTTATTATTTAATTATTAAAGAGCAAAAAACTCAACAATTTCAATGAATTAATTGAAATGAAACTGGATATATATATATATATTAATTGTGTTAAATCATTTTTCTCCTTAATGGTGTGTATCATTTTGTATTTTTATCCAATTTCATTGTCAATCATGACAGATGAAGTGTAATCTCATTATTTTATAAGAACAATAATGACAGGAGAAACATCACAGTATAGTTTTGGCATTACAGCTAATTTACTTTCACAAATGAATTATTTTTTTGGACCCTAGAAACAATAAAACCCCTTTTTAGTAAAATTCTTCAATAAATCAATATTGTTCGTTTTTAATTGTTTCTTACACTGAAAACCCTCATTTTTTCTCCATCTTAGTGACCTGAAGACGATGGCAGTGAAATTAAAATATCTATAGGTAACAATCAATAATAATCAATAATGATCAAAAATGATTTATTGAATGTTTTTGACTGGAAATAAAGTTGTGTTTTGTGGGGTGTAAAAATCGTTCATTTATGAAACAGATATTCACATCTATTCACTGACATTCCATATTTTATAAGAGTAAATTCATACTAGATATAGATTAGAATCTGTTATGCAATGTACAAATACTTGAAAAACTAGTACACATGTAATAAGAAATGAAAATGGATTATTAGTTTTAAATTAAAATATTTGTTACTTATGATGCAATAAATAATTGACTATATTCAATTCTTAGAAACTACGCAAGTTTATGTTTAGATTCTTATCTACGAATGATATTATTGTCTATTATATCATTAAATGGGGAAAGAGAACATATATTATATAAATTTTAAAATATTGAAAAATACATTCAGTTACAAATATTAAAAATACTTACAAACATATTTAGGTCAAATATTCAACTCGAAATTCACTGCACTGAAACTGTACGAGTATAATATCTATTTTAGTGTCACTCATTGTCACTCATAATAACATCTAGTACTTATTTAAAGTTTTGAATTTAAATCGTTATAAATGAAAAATTTATACAAAATAATTAACACAAATTTTATCCAACAAAAATGCTTTTATATTTTTTAATAGTGTTTTTTAAATACAGACTAGTCTTTAGTTTAATATTATTAATCATTGTTCTATTTCATGTTTAAAACTGTTTGTTATTAATAATGAATTGTTAATTAGAAAAATATGGTTTTTATAGAACCGAAACTCAAAAACACTCAATAACTCTAGTATATAAGAATCAAATCTCTATCACTAGTCAGCACATAAAGCTATATCAATTATATTTTTCTGTCCACTTGTGTTCAGAAAAAAGTACAGAATTATCAATTGGTAATGTAAACAAGTTTTAATAAATAATAAAAAGTCAACGAAACAACTTGTTATTAAACAATGATTAAATATTACTAACATTAATTTCTTTTAAATAAAGGCACGTTAAGAAAATTACTTTTATTCATTGATTTAGAAACTGAAAATGTTTGAAAGAAGAAATGTATAGATTGTTCTGATATAACTATAACTAATATTAAGTATAGTTTATTAAAAAAATCACAAAGTTTATAAAATCACTGATCAAATTTCAATGAATTCACAAAAGTTCATTTCATCAAAACTCAAATGTAATTTTTTTCTTTCTGTTAAAAATAGCTTTATTAACAATATATAAACTAAAAGTAAGTTTAGTTTAAAAAAACCTGTAAAATTTCGTCGAATTATTAATTAAAACACAGAAACAAATGTACAGTTCACTTTTTGAGATTCGAATTCAGTGACAATCGATTTTTAAATGCAACAAAAGTTGCCAACACAAAAAAATGCACGACATCGGTATAGAGATTTAAAAAAAGTCTTATTTAAAATATACTGTAAAAGTCTTATTTAGAACCATTGGTTGAATCACACTTAATATATAGTTATTTTTTGAAAAATTATAGTCATTTCTATAAAGTTACTGTTCGTATGAAAACAAGTAATAAATACGAAATCAATGTTTCTTCAAGTAAACTAAAACTGGTAAATACTGTCTAATATAAAAGAAACAAATGTTCAAATATTACACAATCACTACACAGTTTAAACATTTATGGAATATCTTTGACTTATAAGCTAAGATTCATCTAAATTGCTTATAAACTCGTTTTGAAAAGAAAACACAGTTAAACACAAGAGAGAATTGAAAAATATTTATAAAATATGTATAAATATTGATTGAATTAAATTGAATAATATTAAAAGCTTATTTTAGAGAACTCTCAATGACTTCAGTTCATTTATTAGTTAATGTATAATAATGAAAGAATAGTTAGTAAATAAAAACTGTTTTTGGAATATCAACACTGAATAAATACCACAGTACGATGTAAAAAATGTCCAAAAAGCACAAAAAACACTATTCAATATAAAGAAGGCAAATTTAGAACGTTGAATCAATTTTTAAATTAATTTTCTAACATATGATTTTTTATAATACACTTTTGTTTTAAAAAATTAAAATATTGAAAATGTAACTGATAACCTAACACTGCTAACAAAAAAAAATATATAAAAAGGAATTATATTAAAAAGGATATTTTTTCTAATGTTACAGAAGCACTGGTTAAATTGGAGATAGAAAACAAATTAAACTTTTCAAAATGTCAGTAAAATTACTAAATATATGTAAAATTACGCTTCTTTTATAAAACTGTTCGGTCGTTTGTAAAACAGAATTATTTTAATAAGAAACAGTGAACAAGTCCGTTATCAAAAATTGATTTTTAGAATTATTTATAATCATTACGCAAGTACACTCACATTTGACTGATTAATACAATCTATAAGAATTAAAATACATTTTTTATAATTTGAAACTGATTAATAGAAATGCATTTTTGATCAAATTACAAATTAAAAGAATAAACTACACAACGATGATATACGAATAACTACTCGGGACAAACTAATTCAACTGCTATTCACAAGTAATACACTTTTAATTTAAATGTATGTTATATAATAAATCCATTAAAATGATTTAAGTTTCTTTTGTGTTCAATTCAGAAGGTTAATCGACTAGCTGTATCGTTTATACAACCATTCGAAAAAGAATGTATTACCAGTGTTCTGTGTTAGGATATAAAACGTTAACACAGTTGCAAGACAAAACCAAGTCTACTTTAGTGAATTCGTGCATATATATATATATATATATATATATATATATATATATATATATATATATATATATTATGTATGTCTGTGTGTATGTGTGATTGTAATATGTTAGATAAACTACATGCATATACATGAAACCCATGAACGAACAGAGCAGAGTGGAGCATCGTTCTCAGTACAGAACGTAATCCGATGTAATTCTAGTCGAAATTGTTACATAACTCGAACTAAAAGCGGACAAACAACTCGAGGCAATGCATTTTATCAAAATAGCCTTGTAGTGTTCGCGGAACGCGACAATCGACTTGCGAGCACCAAAGCGCATTCCATAAAGTTCATAATTATTTACGAGTGATACCCGGAGGACATTGTAGTAACATTATGTACAGAAACGAATATGCCCGCTACTCCAAGTCCTGTTTATTGTCTGCTATCAATTGAAATATTTATTTCAGCACTTTCACACACAAACGTACAGATATATGCGTTTGTGTACGGCTATGGTAGATTTTAATATTTCATTTAATGTTTTATATATTACCTTAGAGTGTCATATTTTTAATAAAGAAGACTAAGAGATGATATGGAAAATGTAAATTTATATGGAATATAAATTTTGAGATGTACAAAGTATGTGTGATATTTTGTATGGAATGACAGTTATTCAACTGAGAGTTTTAATTGCATTAAGTCGTATGAAGATATCATTATGAGAATAAATTATAAACAGAGAATAAAAATTAAAAAATAATACATATTTATGTACTATTTCCAATAAGAAATTGGTGGAATTATTTCCACAGATTACATTAAATATAATCTTTGATAATTTGTTATAACTTATCATAATTTCTGATTTAATACCTTTATTGTAAATTATTATTAAATAGAGAGGGTTTTAAATCCTGTCGCATATTAAATGAAGACAGGATGAGTTAAAACTAACAAAAAAAAAGTTAATAAATCAAAAGAGTATTCATTCAGAGTATTTAATTGCTATTATAAAACGGAGATATCTGAACAAGAACGAAATTTAAAAAAGAGAGCCCTGTTTTACCCAAATAAATCATTTTTACACCTTAAAAAGACATTATAATATTTTGTTTAGCCATATTCAGTAACGTGAGATTTTTCTGTTCTCAAAAATTAAAATGTACCTCTGAAAAAATTTATTAAAGAACTTATAAGGT
Organism: Acanthacorydalis orientalis; assembly: GCA_034766995.1. NCBI lineage: Eukaryota > Metazoa > Arthropoda > Insecta > Megaloptera > Corydalidae > Acanthacorydalis > Acanthacorydalis orientalis. Next base: position 43,411,548 of record CM068318.1, on the reverse strand, counting down.
ATTCAAAATGATATGACGTATCAATAAGGACGATATTATCAGAGGATTTCCATTGATGTTTGAGATCATTAAAAGGCTTGACTGAAGAGTACTTTAAAAGGGATAGACATTTAAATCATTATATTTAAAATATCTCTCGTTTCTTTCTAGTCACACTTTATATTTTTATTTTTTTCGATATTAAAGTATAGAATTATAGCATTATTTATATAAGTTTTCAATTTTCTTTTACTAAAAATACAAGATATATACATATATATATATATATATATATATATATATATATATATTTATATATATATATAAGATTATATTTAATATTGAACTAATAGTAATAGTTGTGATATGAAGGCTAATAGTAATTCTGAATGAATGTAATATGTTGAGTACGTTTAGCATTATTTAATCAAAAGAGTGATAAACAATGTATAAATGAATAAAGTGAAATAGGATAATAAATGTCTTTTTAGAGAGTAAACTTATTCTCTCCAGTAAATTTTGTATTTTTGAAACATTATCAAATTGAAAAAAAGGGTATTATATCATAAAAAAATTAGATGTGATCATAATTTAGATAGGTTAATATAAAAAATATAAATTATAATATTCGAAAAGAAACAATTTTTATAGTTTTATAACATATTCATGCTTTGATATGAATAAATTTTAAAATTAAAATAGTTTAGTTAACAAATAGCAAGCTAATATTCTATTTATGAATTTTAACAAACTACCTCATTGTCGCTATATCAATAATAATATTGTCCGCAATATCTCTTTATTATATTTCAATATTATTTTTGTTTTATAAGAAAGATTATTTGATTATACATTTGAAAAATCGAAGTGATGAAAAGAGACTGATGTTGATAAAACTTGACATATAAAATATTGTACGATTTATCTATCTGATTAAGTAGTTCTTATTTTTCTATCTTCTTCAATCTTTCAGATGATTATTTTGAACAGACAAAGGGTTTTTGTATATATATATATGTATATATATATATATATATATACACTTTAAACAAAACAACTAATGAATATTTAATTCGAAAGCTGAAAAAAGAATAAAAAAATCCGTTTCGGTTAATTGTAAATTCCATATATAATAATAATACTAATAATAAAGGCTTTAATATAACGATAACAATAAATAGATGAGCATCAACGTAGTCATGCCATCTGCGATCCGTACGCAATTGTCTAACAACAGAGAGACGCGGAACGGCACCGCACACAAACCCTTTTCAAACTCGGATGATAATGAAACGAAAATTAAGCCGACATAATGGAAAACGAATCGCAGTGAATAATTAGTCGACAACTGATAAATAATTAGCACACATCTGTCGCGAATATCTCTGACATTAAAGCGGTTGTCTTGTGTTCAACCGCACATAAAACTATTGTCTTGACCCGGAAACTCCGGTTGTGCAGTGTGTGATGAGTTCGAGATAATTCTTCGTTTTTTCACGACCAGACACACTTCAAAGGGATCAAGTTAGAATGTCATATTGTTATATATTACATGTGTTTTTAATCAAGTCGCTTTGTATCATGATATATATATATATATATGTATGTATGCAATAATACGAGTAAAAGTGCTAATTTATTAAGTATACAAGTATATTGTTATAAGTATTGGGCGATATAACATTTTTCTTAATGGATAATTATTATTTTTAGAAAATATTATTTAATGTGATGTAAAAATTTATATATAACAAAAAAATATTTGTCAGTAAATATGAATTCGTCTATGAATACAAAGAATAGATTGATATTGAAAATAGATAAATTTTTAATTAAATTTATGAAGTAATATTTGAAACTAAAAACAATTATTCAACTTTTATCTGAGGAAGAAATTTGTTTCAAAAGTAATAGCGGAGAACAGACATCTGATTCAAGCTTTCAAGCCACTCAAAATTCTATCGAATTACAAATATTTAATATATTTCTCATCTTCTTAATGTATATTCACGGATTTGTCCTAAGTTAATTTTGATTGAGATTGATATTAATAATAATAGGGTATTCAGATTACATTTAATCATTGAGGTTAAAACCATTCATCAGAATTTCAAAAATCATCGAATGACAGATTTGTCAATGTTTAAATAGGGCTGTTAAATATAAGGTTGATAGGAAAATAATTGCGGTTTTTGTTTTTTGTATTATAATCTTCTCTTTTTCAATGAGTGTTATTTCAAGGTTTATGTAAATATCTTTTGAAAGTACATTTTTAAGTCTGTATTTTAATAAAATCGACTTTGATTTTATTATGAATTTTGCTTTAAATTGGGCTATTGAATTAAAAATGGAAAAGATTCAAGAGCAACTTTTTGCACGAGTTCAAAACGGGTGGTAAACAGCAGAAAATCTTCGTAAACTAAACGATGCTTTTGGTGTGGGTAATGTTAAGGAACGTACGGTGCAATTATTGTTCCAAAAATTTCGTACTGCGGACGAAAGCCTTAAAGATGAAGAAGATCGGGTGGGTCTTTCTTCAGTTCATAACTGAATGCGTTAGTTGAATCAGAACCACGCATAATTCGTGTGTTTGCACAAAAGTTAGGTATTAGTCATCCAACAGTTCTGGACCACTTAAAACAACAAGGAAAATCAAAAAAGCTCCAAATGTAAATGAATTTAAAGGCCATAAGCCGCAATTATTTTTTTTACCAACCTAATAGAAGCTTCTATCAGTTATAGTGCTCTTCTTACATTTTACAAATACTTTTTGTAGCTTTTTAAACATTTGATTATTTATCAAAATGGAAAATTATAAGATTCTGGAAAAATGTTTATCTCCACTTTTAATAATTACTAATTCAATAAATACTAAATTTAACGTATTAAAAATAAATCAATCTATCACTTAAATGTTCAAACGACATGTGAAACTAATATATGTACTAAATTGATAATGAACTGACTGGAAATTGGACGTTTTTTTGCAATCACTCATATATATATATATATATATATATATATATATATATATATATATATATATATATATATATACAATTTGATTAAACTATCTTTGATATATAATTAAAATTGAAATCTACCTAAAATACGTTTCTTTAATGCATATTTTAGATTCATATTCTTTGTGGGACGTATTTCATACGAATAATTTATTTTGTTTACTAAGCACAGATTCATTTTATACCATTCAACTTATATATATATATATATATATATATATATATATATATGTATATATATATATTTGTACGTATATAATGCTTGTGGAATAAAAACAAAATTCATGTGAAATCCATTTGGCGGCGGTAATAATTTATTTAACTCAATTTTAAAACTTTCCGAACAAAGTGTGTTATCAATATTTCTGAAGGTAAATACGAACAGAAAAGAATAAGAAAAACTATTGTAGGATAGTAAAACGGGAGCTTATCTATTCTATCGTTGCTCTCTGTATCGCATAATAATAATAAAATAGCGTTGAAGGAGAGCGGAGTAGTTGACTTTTAACGTGTGCTGCGCACGTATTGTATTGGTTTCTCTTTTCGGGGAGTTCGATGTCGCGTCGTCTCCTCTATCCTGTATAAAGGCCACCGTTGAACGTGTTGTCCAATCTCTAGAGTCGTTTCAACTCTATCGGAGCATATCTGTTCCCCATTGCGCAAGAGATACCTTTGATTATGTTGCATATTGAAAAAAAATCGAATGAAATAAACATTAGTTTTGGTCCGAAAATAAATTGTATGTATATATATATATATATATAAATTTGTGACATGATTATAATCAAATTTTGAATAATGAAACAACATTTTCTAACTTAATTAATTTTTCTTTATAGCATTGTATAAATCAAGAATATTTCTACTCCCTGCATATCAGTTCACCATCCATTAGAATTGTCATTGATTTTTGTTCAAAAAACAAGACAATAATTAAAGAACTAATACCTATTGTATTAAGATAATACAAAAATAAAGAAAAGTTTTCTTAAAAAAATACTATAAATCTTTCGTTTTATAATAGTAATACTTCTGTTTAATTATCAAGTGAGTAATTTTAAAAAAAGATTAAAATATTTTGTTAAAGTTAAGTAAAATTTTGCAAGACCAAATACAAATGAATAATGGATTATATTTGTCTACATTCAGTGTTGAAATTTTATATGTAATAGTGAAATAAAAACCGTGTTTTCCTTTTAGAAAAACCCGAATTAAAAATATGTAATATGTGTTTAAAAAGTCAAAAATGTGTTCGTGTAATTAGAACTGTGGAATATGTGGCACGTTCGATAGAAAAGAGAGAGTGTCCTTACACGTTGTAACGAACATTTGCGTCGAAATTCGTTCGGAACTGTTCTAAAAATCCACAATCATGATCATCGTACAAAGAACGAGATCAACAAACACTCACACCTGACCTCTTTTAACCGCCCGTTTGCAATCATCAACAGCGCCACCGCACGGCGTCCCGTCCGCCCGCAACCGTCGACATTTCAGATGATAAAGCATCAAAGAGATCGAGTGTGGCGGATAATGAAGGAAGTCAAATTGCTCGTCCCTTTCATGTCAGCATCGACACGTATTTGGAACGTATCGCTGCGTCTCGTACGTTCATCGATGCGCACGTATCGGCGTCTCTGTTCGACCCTCATCAACGTTTTATTGTAATTTCATTGTTCCCGTGTAAGAATTTTCGTGTTTTTTAATCGTGACTGCTCCGACGCTGTCTGTCGCCACCATTCATATAGAGGAGACTCACTGCAAAACGTTCCAGTGCACGCAAAGGAGTCGTACGGTCCTCGTGAAATTAATTATGGGCGAAAGATTGTTTTTCGATTGATGGCTGCGAGTGAAATATATTATCTAATAATTAATTGAAATGATAATTCTTTCATTAGCTCGTTTCGAATATTGGCAACAGATCACGAGGTTTAACAACGTCTGTTCATTAATCATCCGTTGATTTGTAATTGAAATATACGTCCCATAATAACAGTTTTTCATTTTAAACTGTATTATCAACTTATAAATAATGATTCTGTGAAATGAAATTCATGGAATTTAATTAAATATATTGCCTAAATATTTATAATTTTTTTTTAATTTTTTCATGTTCAAATTCTAATTTAATTTCTGATCAGTGAATGAAATCTAGAATTAAACATTTGTTACCCGAACGAAACGCCTCTGATTATTTCAAATTCTCTACTTTAATTGATAATCAAAGGTTTTTAAGAAAAAACTTAGAGATAAATATATCAAACATTATTCAAATAAGAGCTTCGATTTTTCTTTAAAAATATACTGACAGTTTTATAAAAATAAAAATACAAATTTTTAGAGCAGTTATTTCTGAATGAATCATAAATGTCTTTATATTTGATTTGAGATTCAGCGTTAAACCAAATATAAAGACATGACAATGATAAAAATATCTCATTGAGATATTTTTATCATTGAGGATTTTCTAGTAGGCAACGACTTTTATTGAACAATAGCTTCTCTTTTTTTCAGAAAATAATAACCATGTTTTAAAATATACAGTTAGAAAGTTACAAAAAGGTAGTCAGTGAATGTTAATTCTTTATAAATATATTTATATCAAGAATATGATTTTGAAATTACAGATTCTTAGAAAACGACTTTAAATAGAGATTATGGATGACAATCGGTAAAAAATCTTGTTTATTAAAATTATCCGTACTAAATAGATTTCATATAATAATAATTATAAAATACTTGTATAAAGAATAAAACATCACGTTTTTCAAAGATATGTTTAAATAAAAAAATATATAGTTTCCAGTTGATTGATGTAAATGATATAATTATCAAGTTATTAATTAAACCGATAATTAATCCATTATCTTGTTTTGAATATCGAATATTAGTATCATATCAGCATTTTCAGCGTATTGAAACTAATCAAACATTGATTAATTACCGAAATATAATATTTTTGCGGTGCTGATTTCATACGAAAGCCATATTAAAATATATAGTGATGATCATGGTAAAATGTTTATATCATATTGACATGTTTTAATATGAATATATGAACATTTTTACTACATAATAGATCTTATATTATCTAAATTAAATTTAAAGTATTTTTTTAAACGGTTTGAATAATATTTGTTGTGTATTTAAATTATTGAGATTAATTTTTATAAAAAAACACTTTTTAAATTGGTAATGTATTCTTAGTAGTTTTATAGATTTTATAGATTGTAAATACATTTACGGTTCATAAAAGTTGCTTGAAATGAATATCGAAATAATTACTGAACATTTTCAAGTAATATTTTGCAGTGTTTAAGGAGTGAACTGTTTGTAAAAATTAATATACTTCTTAATAATAATCTGTGATTTGAAGTCTATTAACTGAGACATTACTACACTATGAAAAATCAGTGATAAAAATTATTGTTAAAGATTATACAAAATATATTCTGAAAAAAATTACACTTCAATTTCATGTCTTTTAGTAAAAGTTCAAATTTTTTAGTAAAAGTTTACTAAATGACAAATAATTTTTATTAATCTGTTTAATGGTCAAAAAGTAACAAAAATATAATATTGCTGGTTGTCATATTGTTTTAGACCTTTAGCTAAATTAATTTTCATAAATAAATTAATCATTTTCTTCATACACCACAAAAAATTTTTCTGAACAAAAATGTTCAATGATTAATTAGTGATAATTTGTAATTGTTGCTTGCAAAAAAATCTTATGAATAATTTTGTATCTTACCACTCTAGGGTTGATGACATCATTGTCAAAATACGTAAAATTATTGATTTTTTTGATAGAATCTTTCTGTGGTTTGAGGCGAATAAAAAATTCATTTATGAAAATGTCCATTGGTTACGGTGTGATTTGTGAGAAGTAATATGAAGAGGTTTCAGTAAAGTATTTTGAAACAGTTTTGTAGTGAGCACCAGATTAATATTGTTATGTTCTATTCAAAAAAATATGAATGTAAAAATTCTTAACAACTATGAAAATTCCGTATGGCAAGACTTGTATTATTTATAGCAACTGGAAATGGTTTCCTATATAAAAGTTTTACATCTTCTCCATACAGAATTTCTATTCTGAGATATTTTAGTATAAGTTTTCCTGTTGGTATTAGTTTTTTGGACCCGATAAGTATCTGCTTTACACTGATAGTTTCGGCACGACGAAGACTGTTAAAGATTCTTTAGTATTTAACTAAGGATGGAACGCGTACTAAAACTACTAGTGGAGAACAAACACTCAATTGAACCAAAAAGATGAAAATGAACAGGACAACGTATCAACGAGACCACAAATATAAAAGCATGCAATTATGATTTCACTTTGTTATGTATCCTTAACTGTTTTATTATGTTAAATCTTATACTACATTTAATAAGATTTAAGCTTTAAAGTTAAATTTTTGACAGAGGCAACAAATTAAAAATACTCATCTTTTGATATCCCATTTTAATCTTTATCTATTACAAGGCATACGAGTGTTATACTACAATTTATAAAAAGAATTCTATCATAGATCAACTTTTTCAAAATATATTCCATAATATTTTGATATAATTTAAAAGAAAATGTATGAAAGAGAAATAAAAGTCATGTTAAAATCAAAACATGAATTCTTTTGAAATTTGGATCAAAGACATAAGATATTATTTAATAATTTAGAATATTTCTCTTATAGTTTTGATATATTTTAATATTATAATTTTAAAGTTATTTTTACAACTGTTAACCGTTCATTCGTCACATTTTCAAATCAATTTTGTAAAATATAAAACATGAAAATGAGAGGAAAAAACATTTTCGAACACACAAATCACTGTTTAAACAACGAACTTACATCATTTCTACATAAATATAACAAGCGAACAATTTTAATTCAATTAAAAAAAATACATCCAGGAATAAAATATCACATTACGTGTAAACAGCGTATTCATTGAATTTTTAACAGTTTCATTATTTTTTTACAAGCTGCGAAGTGTCACTGATTGAATTATGTCCACTGTATTATTTATTAATAGATGAGTGAAAAAAGTACACTGTTTATAATAATTTATGGACGAGGGTGTGGTTTATCTTTAGCGACGCGGACATGACAGCAATTTCGTTCGTATATAAAGTTCGTTTTTATGTTTTATATGTCAACTTTACCCTACCGATCTATCCTAAAGTGAGTATATATACACATACAGATATCTCAACGCAGCGCTAAGAGAAGATCTTATGTTTTTTCCATTCTATTTCATCTTTGTTCACCGTTCGGTTGCTTTCTTTTGTCATCTGTCTTTGTGGACGTGTCTGTCTCAACGTTAGAAAGGAATTGTGTGCGTGGGTGTGCGTATAACGGTGTACGACTGAACGAAACGATGATGATGATGATGATGATGGTAAGCTTTGTGAAATTAATTAGCTAGTTCTTATTTGCCGATTGAGAACGAACAATAGAATAAGTATTAGGCAAACATGAAGACATCGGAGAAAGCATCTTATTGAAATTGAACTGTTCGCGGTTTTCGGACCGTTGTCAGACACAATGTTTTTTTTTCATCTTTTGATGGTGGTTCGATTGATGCAATGGAATCGGTCTTTTTAAGTCCTCGTCATTGGAAGGGTTTTAATATTACATTCTTAATTACGAACCTGTTACGAAAATTATTAATTGGCGGTGTCTTGTAAACCGAAAGGTATTTGAAAAAGAGTTTGAACGATTGTCTTCTTTTCGAACAAGAATAGGGTACTTTGTGCTTTATTTCATTTGTATCTGTTAAAATGAAATAATCCCTTACACACTGTTCGTATATATTTAATAATAACTTAATTATAATTTTATTAATATTCATTAAACTAATGTAATTATAAAAGAACGCCCTTTATAAAATGATTTATGTCGAAATTGATCTTTCATCAAAAACTTATTTTCAGTGGAATAAATTACATTCAAATTGTGCGATGAAAAAAGAATTCATTTATAAAAGTCAATTTAGCCACAGTGTCAGAACTGTATTAAGAATAAGATATAGATTTAATATTTACAATTTAATAGAACGAAAATCTTGTCAAATATCTAAAAGAATTGTTTTCTGAAGAAAAGTGAATATAATAAGTTATGTTTGGAATCTATATATGTGTAGTAGTAATAAAATTAATTTTATTATTTTATTTAGTACAGACTAAAAAATAAATATTTTATATCGAAGGAATATGATTATTTGACACATAATTGGGAAATTATTTAAAAATAATTTACGGTTGAATTTAAAGTATATGATGATCTATCTATAATATTTCAGTTATTTCATATAAAAAAATGTTGTTAAATTTACATAACTATAATTAAGATAGATTATGTTTCAATAAGAAATTGAATTAAAATTTTGAAAATAGCAGGTATTAAGGCAAGTAAATATTTGAAAGGAGATCTTGCCGATTTAATAATTGCAATCATACAAATTAATAAAATATTTTTTAAAAATATCTTTGAATCTATAATTATATATTTTCAGTTATAAGGGGTTATTTAAAACATTTCTTAAACATATTACAAAATAAAATATAAATTATAGATCAAAAACAGAAATGGATAAAAAAGTTAATATATTAATACAATATATCAATTCAGAAATTGAGGTACCATATTTTATAATTTTGAATATAAAACAATTATAGTAAATTACAAATGGGTTCAATAAAGCCACACATTCAGTTTATTTTTCGATAGTCTCGTGTTTGTTAAGGAATTTATCATAGAAGTAGATCAAACGGTACAAAGTTTTGATGATAAAAAGATGCCTCCTACAAATATAATCGTCTTAAGATCTTCTTAGTCATTTTCATCTATTTGAAAATATAGCTTACGCAGATGGTTCTTCAATTTAAAAATTAAATAGTTCCAAATCAGGACTCAAAGAAATATTGGAAGTAAGTCTTAGTTACACGTGTTGAAGAGATTTACTGTGATGTGAAAAATCTATAACTTACTATAATTATATAACAGGAATACTGTATTTGATTATTTCAAACTTTTTACGATTTAAGTCGCTCCAAGTTAGTTGCAGATTAATTAAGAGGAGACATTTTAATTTTAGAATCACAAGAAGCGAAATGTATAAAAAACACAGTATATTCCTTAAAAGACAAACCTAATAACCTTTTATCTATTAATTGTTGTTCTGATATCTTCAGATAGCAAAAACAAAGATCTTCCAAGCTATTGATAATAATTTACTCTAGAGAGTATAATATAACACCACATGCCTCATGACTATTACAAGGCAAGGTCAAGCTATTTCTCAGAACGTACGAGTCATCTTTTTATTCTCAGGACTTTAACAATTTAATCTAATGCTATGATAAGTTTTTTTAACAGACATGGAGATGACGTTGAAAAATAGACTGAATAAAAATCCATTATAACTTTTTGTAATTTCTTAAAAATTAAAAAAATAGTGAATATTCCTTTTTTATTTATTCTCCATAAAGTAAAAAATAAGTTGTTACAATGGGTAATAAAATATTATTTTAATTTAAGGAAGAAAAACGTTTTCTGTATTTTAGAGTTCTGGCGATGATAGAATCGTCATAAAAGTACAAATAAGCAATGATCAACAATGATTTATTGAAATTTCTTTAACAAAATCACGGTTTGTATTTTGTTGAATGAAAAAAGAATTCATTTTTGAAAGAAAAAAATATTCACTAAATGAATTTCTTGTTTTAATGTGAAAATATAAAAAAATATTATTTTAAAATGATTGTTTTGTCATTATGTATTAAAACAGAAATCTATTTTCATCAAGCTTATATCATGATAAAATTCCAAATATATAATCATTTTATTTTATTTTTTATTAATGACTATGTTTTATTATCTAAATAGTTTGTTTCTTACAATGCTACTAGCTTCATTGTACAATCTTTTCTCAATGTGAAATCCTCTTCTCTTGTCGAATCTAATGATAAATAAATTGGAATTAGACTGACTACATTTGAAGTAGATAGTATTGGTTCAGTAGTTCGTTCGTTGGATTAGTGATCAATGGATCGGAGAATCTATCCTACTTACAGTTCCTCCACATTTAAAGAGTACTAAATTTATTTTTATTAAAAAAAATGTTATATATATATATATATATATATATAAAGTTTTGTTCTGTTTATGAGATAAACACTCGTTGTTATTTGTTAACTAGCTTTAATATAAATAAAAATAAATAAATTTCAATGCATAGTTTATTTATAAAAGTAAAATGATTTAAAATGAAATAATATTTGTGGTAATAATTCCATCAATAAATTACTTGAAATTAAAAGAGACAAATATTATTTTCATATAAAACTAATAAAATTTATAAATACTGGTTGGTGGTTCCAGGAGGATTGGTTCATTGCTTATATAAAAAGAGAAACCATGCTTAGTTATAAAACAATTTCTCCTGGTACACTAATTTCACGTTTTGATGATATTGACTGAGTAGCTGGATAATATGATTTTATAACTCCACATTTTTTGTGAAGATATTTAAAATAAATTGTATATATAAATAAACAACGAATATTAATTAAAAGCAAAAAAATCAAATTAAGTTATAGAATTCTTCGGTATGAATATTAATAATTTAATTTTTTTTGAAGAGATTTAGAAGTTCTGTGAAACAAGTTTTCTATCATAAATTATCAAATAGAGTTATCTTGAAATAAAAAAAATTGTAATTTTTTGAATTAATAAAAACAACCAATTAAAAGTCATTAATAAAAAAATGGTAGTAAAATTATAGCCATTTTCTCTCTTTTTTTTCTTTCTCTCTCTATCTATATATATAAATATATAGTGTTTGAAATTAAATTTAAACCAGAAATGTATACTTTTTTTTAAAGAACAATTCGTAAATTTTTAAATAAAAAATTGTGCAAAATATACAATCAATTAAAACATTATTTTGTTCAATTTTTCTATAAACTTTTATCAAAACAATTCACTTATGACTTTATAAAAAGTTATCTTCCTAAGACTGCAACAATATTGATACATGGAATGCTTGTACACATATTTATCGATTCGTCCGACACCCGTATAAATAGAATGGAATGTGAGAAAGAACGACGAATACAATGACGATTTGTAACTGGAACCTCTTTATCAGGACGACAAATTAATTGTGGGTTTGTAAACTGTCAGCAAACTTGTGAGCAGTGTCGACGTGTTCGACGAAGTTCGAACTCGTGCACTGTATGTTAGACGTGTATTGTAATTATTTACTAGAATGTTCGGATCGGGAACGCGCATCGATTTTTTTTATTTGATTGATTATTTTGGAGTTAATGGCGCGTGGAGATGAATAGGTATTTAACGTCGGATTATGTAATGTATACAACCATACACATACACATGTATATATATATATATATATATATTTATATATATATATATATATATATATATGATACACAAATGTGTGTACAAAATTTACAGTATTTTTTAAATAATTAATTTAACATTCTTGTATAATTCATTAACTATATTATTCATATAATATATATATATATATATATATATATATATATATATATATATATATATATATTGGTGTACTAGAAAAGTTGTGATAAGAGACGTTTTATTCTGGAGTTGCTCAGAAGGGATATTCAAGGAAAAAATTGAAATACTAGTACAAGTTCTCCGAATGAATGAAAATTTTGATTAAAAAATATATATATTATTATAAAATTATCTATTTATTTCTAAAATACTGAGCCTATTTATGAGAAGAAAAGTGAGAACAGTTTAGAGAAACGATTCTATAATAGGTGGTAAGAGATACTGAACTTATCTTATATTGAGCAGAAAAGTAAAAATAGCTGTGTGAGAACGATTTAATCGTTTTTCTCAAAACATGAATATTTTTATAAGAAAATATATTAAAACCTGTCAACTTCATTTTATAAAAAAATATTGTTTAATACAGAAGACAAAATAAAGAAGATTATTTTAAATTAAACACAGATTTTTGATAATTTATATAATAAATCCAGCGGTCTGGAAATGACAAGACTTAGGAAGAATTTTCAAGCTGCTAAAATCATCATTGAAGAAGAAATGGCATGGAAACAAATGACTTTTATAAGTTTTATAGTTAAATAAGACTTTTGAGAATTTATATGGAACTAATTACACCGATTTCTTTATTTAATTTATTTTTTTTATCTAAAAAAAGTTCTTCAGATTGAATTTGATAAAAGACTTTGAACGTGATGTTGAATCAGTCATAAAGGCTGAAAAGTTTAGATTTATTATAAAAAAGAATTTTAATATAAAAAAGACAAATTTTAATGCAGCCAATAGATTAATCAATGTACAAAAATGAAAATTCGATACTAAATGAAATACCGGGCATACTCTACATTTAAATTTAAAAAATAACTTAATCAGTGAGATTGGTTCCTTAAGCTTTTGTTTAAAATAAAATAGAATATTATGTATTTATCGAATTTTTAATAATGTACTTTTCTGTCATAGTCAATTTATTTATCATAGTTTTTTAAAACCTATTTGTAAACATATTTTCCTTTTTTGGTGCTTAAATTTTAAAAATATTTATGGAAATCGAAAGAGAAAAATTCGCAAAAAAAAGAAGAATTTAGTTACGCTTCTGTATATGTTTGAATATATATATATATATATATATATGTGTGTGTGTGTATGTGTGTGCGTGTATGTGTGTGTGTACCTATATGTGCGCGTGTATATCTTTTCAATATTTCCACAGCCTGACCCGAGTCATGGCCTTTTCAATTTTCTAGTCTACACAACAAAAAGAACGATTATTTTTTTCGTGACAGACTTGTTAGCGCTGCGCACAGTTTCCATTTCCTAGGAGAATCGTGGATTCTCTGTTGGGGTTTCCTGTCTTAGCCGAAATATTTGAGAGAATTTTTTCTAGGTAAAAGATGACATGCCGTAAGATCGGATTTCAAGTTATTACACATTAGTTAGCCAACCCACTGTGATATCCATTGAGTTACAGTAGTCATATATATATATATATATATATATATATATATATATATATATATATGTGTGTGTGTGTTTGTACACGTACGTGTTACTAAAAAAATATTTTGTCTATAGCATAATCTCTCCTAGCGTTAATTCAAAAGTAATGTATTTTTCTTACAGTAAGAGCAACAAATTGATTAATAATAAAATTTAAATGCAGTTATGATCATCTGGTTAAATTTGTTTTCATAAATGAACTCGTTTTTCACTCCAGTAAACTATAATTAATGTTTCTCATCTGAAATGTTTAACAGAACGTTCCTGATTGTTGTTTATGTGCAATTCAGTGGAGATGGAATCAGTATTAGAGTGCTAAGGTGTAAATAATTCTAATTATACACAAAAATGTAATTGTTATTTGTTCATATATTTTACTGCTCCAAACATGATAGTTTAGTGATTAAATTTCGCATAAGTAACAATTAAAAATGATAAATAATGACTTATTGAATATTTTTGAGAAAAAACATATTTTGTGGTTCGTGGAATGAAAAAAAATAAAGAAGTGAAAGAAAATTTGAAATAGTTTCATACATATGACAAAACATTTAAATACAATTAAGAAAATTGATTCTACATCAACTAATTGTAATTGAATAATTCTATACTATCTGTTCATCAAAAACTTGTTCCTTAATTTCAACATTCGGCTGTTTTTCTTACAACTCTAAAGATGACAGTATATAATTTCCGACTAACTAGATTTACACTGTATAGAATATTCTGGTAATATGACACAAACATAGGTGTATTATTTCGTGCACCGAAACTGAAGTTTGGTCAATTAGGGAAGTTACATGCAACGATGTTACTACTAATTCTACGAAGTCAGTCACAGAATCATAACTATGTCGTCCTAACATCTGATATGGAGTAGACCCTTCGTGATATGAACAAGCGCTATATTAATAAGGTTTGACGTTACATAACCGGTTCGGGTACACAAATGCTGCGGTCGGAGGGACGTCATCGCGTGAAGCGTCGACGAGTTGTTAATAAGTAACAAGAGATGTATGATGAATACCAAGATAAAAACGTAATTGAAACAATATTGTAGGGAAGATATTTGTGATGTCGATACGATACTAAAAGAAAATAGAGGGGAAGATATTTATTGTTCTTATTAAATTTTAATTTTATATTCGACAGAAATAGAGAATAAAAAAAAAATGTTACAAACAATGATACAAGTTATTCAAGATTTAAAACAAATTCCCAGATTTGAATGAGTAAAATATAAGCCATTATAGAAAAAAACATTTTTTTTTAACTTTTTCATACCCTTCCTCTCGCTATCTAAAATATTGATTAGTGAATGCTTTTAGACAACGATTTTTCTGAATCGCATTCAACTTCTTCACTTTGATTATTTTTTTGCTTCTCACAATATTAAAAAAATCTGTTTCCCATTTGAATTTACATTTTTGCAAATGAAAAATATCATCAATATCAAATCTATCAAAACTAGAGAGTGGTTTAAAATGATATTAGACATCTTTCTTTTAACAATCAGAACAAAGATAAATAATATATATATATATATATATAGAGTTCAAAATTGATTCAAAATTTAGTATTACTGTACGTGCAGATATCACAAAGACCAAAACTGGTTGACATGAAATAAATAGAAGCGATTAAACGACGAATATTTGATGAAAATAATAGAAAAAAGAATTTATTTGATATTTAGTATCTTTGTAAGAAAAATACAGGTTAACTGGTTTTATCTGAAGATTAATTTAATTATTAGTAAATATATGTGTAAATTAGGTTATTATTTTCAACTACTTATCAAATACGAACAACATACTTTCGGTTTTCGCTTGCTTACAAAATAAATAAATTATTTTGGATTTTTTACCTTATTAAAATTGATAATAAATCAAACAAAACGATAATTATAATAACAATGAATATTTTTGAATAATTTTGATTTTTTTTTCGTTCATAAGTACTTTCTTTCTTCATCCTTAAACCCACAAATAACGTTTCTGATCAAAAATAAAAACATTATTGATCATTTTTGGTTGTTATTTTTGTGAATTTTATTTTTAGAGCGTTAAGGTACAAAAAGGTTTACAATCTTTTTTAAAACAACTGATTTATAAATTTCAGTCAATATTTTGATCACTTTTTAATTAAAATATAACTTAATCATACTTTTATAATAGATAATTCATTAAAATGATGATGATTTTTATGAAATATTTCAATCAAGAGAAAAGTTTCTCGGTATAAATATTGAAGGAATAATAATTAGTCATAAATAACCCTTTTTAGATTGCTTTTTATCTTGGTTCACTGAATATTAGAGAATTTCCGTCAAAATATTCTAAAGTAACATTAAAAATGATTTATTGAACATTTTTCACCAGAAAAAAATGTAGTTCGTGCAATGAAAAAAGATTTCATTTGTGAAAATATTTTCATCAACGGTATCAGAAGAGTATTGTGAATATTTATTTTTGTTTAGATTTAAAATTTTGTAGAGAAATGAATCTTAAAAACGTGAAAGATATAAGAAATCGAAT
The DNA here is from genome assembly GCA_034766995.1 of Acanthacorydalis orientalis. Taxonomy (NCBI): domain Eukaryota; kingdom Metazoa; phylum Arthropoda; class Insecta; order Megaloptera; family Corydalidae; genus Acanthacorydalis; species Acanthacorydalis orientalis. The sequence goes on along the minus strand of CM068318.1, from coordinate 43,394,937 downwards.
TATCTAATGAAAAAAAGTCATTATTGTAAGAATCATTTAAATGAAAGATATTAAATGAACTCAGTCAATATTTATTCCGTTCGAAAACAAATATTTAAAAACCAGTTCTCGTGATTGAACCCGCCGAGTAATTATTAATTACAAATTACATGCGTCGTGGGTCTGTTTAACGTTTCCCTCCACTTGTGCCAAAATAAAAACCCGGACGAGTATTTTCAGTTATATGGATTATAATCACAGACACATACACTCGATCTCTATAAATAAATTATTGGATAATTTAATTTATTTTTCAGTGTACACAGTGCCGATCCGTCGAACTGTCGACTATCGGCCGCGCGTCTCGTTCACACACAGATACAGACGTGCGAGCGTACAGACTGAACGCCATGCGTTTAGTTGCTCGTTCTATCGTTTATTCATTTCACAGAGTTTTCCGATCGTCGGTTTCATTTCAAATTAAAATTTCACTTTGAATTTCACTGACTGCGAGGTTTCGTGCCGTGATCAAAGATTGTCGTCTCCCCCGCATACCTTTCATGTTACCTCACTTAACGAAAACCGCCATTTTATGAAATGCATAAAATTTGGTTGTTAGTTATGATAAAGAAAAAAGTACCTTTTTCAGCATCATTGGCTTCCGTCGAAGGAGCAATCGTTCCGTTTCAAAAGAATATACATAAATTCGACTTTAGAATACTTTCGACGTACCTTTCGACATGTGTGTGTGTGTGTCGGTGTGTGGATGTTTGTGTGTATATATACAATATTATGTGTGTGTATGATGTCGGTTCACGTTCGCCTATCTATTATTGAAGTTGTAAAAGTGTTTTGATTGGCAATTACTGAAAATTTATTGGATTATGTTCGCGTTTTTGTATTTTATGATACGGAAAATGATTTCATAATTAATATAAAAGATGATAGGAGTTTACGTGAGCTGAACATGAAAGAGTATTTTAATAAGTTGTATGAATAAGAGAGATTTTGTTATTAAATTTTCTTGAAACTGTTTTCATTTTAGTGCATGATTGCATTTCAAATTAACGATGTCTCAAAGAGAATTTTAACAACACAGTCGTCTTTCATTAGAGTAGTTTGTTTAATAATATCTTTCTATATATATATATTTAATTGTAACTAAATTTCCAAATAACTATCTATTGCCACAATCTAATTCCCTCACTCTAATTAAATTCATTTTCACAAAGGAATTATTTTTTGTTCTGTTCAGTGCATCATTATTGATCATACTTAGTTGTTGCATATTTATTTAATAATGATATTTAATCATTGCCAACGTGCCAAAATGTTTTCGAAGATTTTTCTTTAGCTTGACGCCCTGAAGATGATTGCATCGCCGTCGAAATACAAATATGAAATAATTAAAAGTGGACAGTGGCAATTTATTGATCATTTTCGATTAGATTTCTTTTATGATTTGTGGAGTGAAATGTAATTCAAGTAAATATCGTGAGTTACAAGTTATCAGATTTAATAAGAATTTATTTTTTATTATCCTTGTTAAGGAATTAACATATTTTATAGATATTTCAGTTGAGTAGTCTAAACAAACAATATAAGAAATATGTGGTGAAATTAACAATAAAGAAAAATACAAAAAAAAACTATTACTTATACAGATTTTCATATGAATACAAAGTATCGCCTTATTTGAAATCTTTGAATATAAATAAATGATACTGCAAGTCAAAAAGACGTCACATTTAAAACTGTATTCAGGAAGAATTTTTATTAAAGTAGTTTTTTTTATAGGATACATCTTAATTTCTACGTACTTAGTCCAACGCTTAATGAGATGGATTCTATTCTGGAAGACATTTTTTTCTTTTGCATTGTCACCATTGTATGGTATTCCTCACATAGTTAATAAATAAATCAATATATTTAAAGTCTATGTTTCGAGATATTGAATTAATCATTATATATTCTCGATTAAAATCCCAATGATTTTCACCTCTATTAAATTTTAAAAGAAGAGAAGACAAAAGTTTTTTCTGATGAATAAATTATTAGTACGGTGCAAAAGCAGCTGTGGAAATGGGCAAAAAACTAGACGTCAAGTTTAAGATGTATAAAAGTTAGATGAAATTATTTAGAAAAAATTTTAATAAAAGTTATGAATATAGAATAACAGTTTTATCTTTTAAATATCTCTACTTAATGATAAGGTACTTTTCCTGATTTAGATTTAATAAAAATTTTCTCTAAAAATTTTAGAAAAAGATAATATCACAGTATGTTTAAAAAATTCTTTAAACTCATAAAGAAAGAAGAAACTCAGTTTATCAAAAATCAGTTTGATAGTGGCTCAAAGGCTGAAGTAAGTGGTGTGAGATAAAGATTTAAGTGTTTTATCAGGAACAACAATTCTAGAACTATCAAAAAATGGCATCATTAATATAAAAAAATATTTAAATATCATTATAGATCGATCTTGTTATTCAAATTCTGAAAAAAACTATTTTTAACATATTTATTTTCTAAACAAATCCATACAATTTCTTTGAACGACAGAAAATGTTTTCCCAATAAAAATATTTTCAAAACCATTCTTTACAAATTTTTATATTAAGCTTAGCAATGATTGTACAATATCTAAAATAAATAAATAAATGTATTAAATTAAAAATATTATTTAAGTCTATTAATCTAAGAAAAATGTTTATAAAATAAATAATAACAATTTAGAAAATAAATTTAAATAAAATCTTATTGCATATCACTACCAAATTAATATTAATTAATTTTATTAGATCTTGGAGTTGATGGTTTTAAACGTCTTTAAAAATTATATTTGATTTTCAAACTTTTAAAATCTAATCTAAGTGTAGCACCCTTTGAGTCAATTTACAAAATTAATCAACGAAATATATATATATATATATATATAAATCTTCTGATAATCTAATAATAAATTCACTAACAAATGTGCTGCAGAGATCAATTTTACTAATGAATAAGATCAGTCTAAAGTGCATTTAATTGCATATAACTTTTTAATACATCCACTCTATTATAGTATTTATGATACATTCCTGTTACAATATTAAGGGTTGAAAAACGCAACAACGTGAATAGCAGCAGCAGCAACAACAACAACAACTGCGATTATTAGAGCCTGAATACATACATAAAGAATAAAACAATTAATTTAAACACCCCTGTTTTAAACATCCCCCTGTTCATACAGTGACATGTATATATGAGTACTCAAAGCACAATAAATATTAATCAACTACATTCACATTTATTCCTGAAAGGGTAGGGTTCAATGAATACGTTTTGAAGAAATATTAAATATATGAATAACAATCACAGGAACTAATATACACGTGGTCATTTAGAAAGAAATTAATATTATGAAATGAATTTAATAAAAAAAGATAATGTTTTTTTCTGATTTAACAGTTTCCTGTTTCTGAATTAAAAAAATATTATTTATTCAGTAATATTTATAGTTAAAAAAATGATGATTATATTAAAAACGAGTTTAAACTGAGACAAGGATATTAAGAAGAAAAAAATATGTAAAATAACGGTTGACGGATTTAATTTCCGGGCATAAAACGACACGCCTTTTAGATTTCTTAAAAATAATTTACGTTTTGCTTGAACCAGTTGTAAATAATTTACGAACCATTCGTTTAAATTTAAATTTGACAACAGGGAAAAGAGAAAGTTTTTCAAGAAACAGATTTAATATTTTACACCGAACCGTATATTTTATCGAGAGTAAAAGTATGTATTTTTCTACTTTTACAAGCGTTAAATATTTCACTTTAAGATTCTAGTATGTCGAAGTTAACATAAATAATATGTTAAATAATATTAAATTATTTTAATTTAATATCTTAATTATTAAATCTACACGTTCCATCGTTCAAAAGTTTAATAACATTTTTTGTGCAGTTTAAAACATTTTTAATTGTTTCCAATGAAGATGAAACTCGTTTTGAGAAAAAATAAAACTATATTTTTTTATATGTATTTTTTTATATATCTGTATAAAAATATGTAAAAAAACTAAACCAGTCAAGTCTTAATCAACTCGACTGAACTACCACAGTTTGTATAAACTTAGTTAGATCGACGATTTTCTGAGAAATTTTCGGAACAGTGGCTCGAAGTTTGAACTTTCAAGAAGTGGCTCTTGAAAAACTCTGGAGCTACGAACGAGCTATGTTAATAACGAAAGAGAGTGACGTTCTTGGTTCGTAGGGCACCGATTCAATATTGTGTCGCTGAAAACGAATCCGTTACGATATTCATAATTCAGTAATTATGTCTTCATTTTTCAACACTGGAGACGTTGTACGCGTGTGAATAAGGCATGCAGGTCGAGTGCCTTATCATGTTAAATCCTTTTCCCTAACAATTTCGATCGTATATCAATTATACATGCATGTGGGAACCGTAGGTACTGTTTTCAAAATGAACTGAATTCAAGTTACAGATGGAAGTAAGATGCAGTAAAAAAATTTAATTGTATCTTGAGATCTACATTAAATTTTATCATACGTTACAGAATGTACTCTCTTTCTTTCTATCTCTCTCTCTTTATATATATATATATATATATATATATATATATATATATAGGTACTTAGAGATATATGAGATATAAAAAATATATCTTTATAAATGTAAAAAAACTAATGACACACTGTGCTTTTGAAGAACAATTATTGAATTTAAATTAATTTTTATTTGAAAAATAATTAGTATTGAAAGTAGTAGATATATTTCAAGCTTTTTAGTGACCGCTAAATTTCAAAAAACGAGTTCTATTATTGTCTCACTAACCACAAAATATAAAATAATATGATTGAAAATGTTAAATAAATCATTATTGATTAATTTTGATTGTTGTGTATTTCAAGGGTGCTGTTATTTTCAGAGAATGAAGGTACAGAATTATTTTATGTGTGTGCACTGAAAAAAATTATATTACTATTGAAATGTGTATAAATCAATAATCAAATTTGATCAGTAATTATTTGTTCATTTTTGATTAGAAAGTTTTCTTTGTAGTTTGTGGAGTGAAAAGTAACTGATCTGTTTAAAAAGAATAAAAGACTATTTTACAAACGATTTGTACTAATAAGTTAGCATGCTGCAATGATTATTTATTAGCAAATTATTTAATAAGTATGTCTGAATAAGTCGATAAATAGAAAAAGAATTTATTCTGTTATTTGTGAGATGAAAAAGAATCTATCAAAGTAAATATATGAAAATAAATTTAGCTAGAGTATCAGGAACAGTGTTTTGAATGTTAAATATTAAAGAAAATTAATAGGTAATTTAAAGCAAAATATATATGAACTTGTTCACTGAAAAAAACAAAAATATTATGATTCCTTCTTATATGATTTCTAAAATTATTCATTTATATGACTTGTTTGTAAAAAAGTCTATAATATGTATTATAACAAAATGATAATATGGTAAAAAGTTTTCAGGTATTTATGTAAAAGCTTTTCGAATAAACGAGAAGTTATTTTTGTAAATTAGTAGATCATTCACTACAATTGACTCAATCAAAATCAAATGTTGTCTTTTTAATATTACAAATAAACATTGTACATTTCAAATTATACTAAAGAACAATTTATTTAGATGATTTAGCGTATTGTGCGAAAACTGTTTAAGAATTTTGTACAAATCTGTGTATTCACGTGAGCGTGGTAGAACTCTTGTACATTCTTTGAGTTTATTGAGTTGCATGGCGTAGTCGCAACTTGCGCCACGTCTAATAATTCCAGATTCAACAGCGTTCCGCGGGTATAAAATTGCGAGATTTAGCGCACTAACTCAATTAGTCGAGCACAAAATCGAAATTTTCCAGTTATTTAACGACCATTGTCACAATTATATCATTCATTGCGGCTGACGTGCGCATAACAGCGTTACGGCGGGACTTCGTGCACTGCAAGTAAGTCGACGCGCCGGTGGCGTCGATGTGGCAGCGTCTGTGCTCGTTTCACTGTTCTGCGTCGGCATAAAAGGTTTCAATTAAAAATGCAAAACGACTCAGCAAAGAATACAATAATTAACTGTTCCTGTAAACGTTTTCGACACGAGCGCGCGCACGGTTTTTCCTCCACTAACGAAAGACTTCTGAAGTGCAGAAATGTTTTACCTTCTTCTCAACTCTTCGTTTTATCATCAGTTTTTTTCATATTCTATCTATATGCCTCTCTTAAAATATATTTATATGATAACGAATCATTACTTATATTATAATGATCAATTAAAGTACAAATGATTAAATATTGAAAATTAATGAAACTAAATTATATCAAACACTTATTTTAAACAATGACTAATTGAAAATATTAAAGTAATGCTCTTTTTTCTCATAGTTAGTATATAGTACATTTTCTTCATAGTTATAATATTAAATTTGAAAAACTACATGAAATTTTATCATTGATAAATTTTCGTTTAAATATTTGTATTTTCTTCGTTTCAATTTGAGATTTTCATTAGGTTAACTATTAATATATAATATTGTGAAATTTATTGCAAGTAAATAAAATAATTTACTTTTATAATTTATGAATATATTGTAGAATAATTTAGACTTACATCTAACTTAACGGATTGGTGCTTTCAGAATTTCATATAAACAATAGTTAAAATTATTGATAACTAATTATTAAAGATTTTTATTTAGAACTATTCTGTAGTTTCTGATGAGTGAAATTTTTTTTATGACAGTGAATTCAATCTCAGTAACAATAAAGTAATTATATATGTACATACATACATACATACATATATATATATATAGTTAATATTTTATTATCGTCGATTTGTTCAGTTTTACTAGCAGTTCTTTTAGTACAAGCAAAAGTTCGGTTTGAATTTATAGTATGGTATTTTTATCCATGTTAATCTTTGATTTTGATAAGAAATAAGCATTATTCGTTTAACATGGTTGACCAAATTGGTTGACCATGGTTTAAAAAGTTATTTTATAAAACCAATAATGACAACACCCTTATAGTCACAGAAAAGTTACACTAAATTCATAATAAATATGAAGGTTTTTATGAGCTCAATATGAGACTAAGCCTACACTTGGAAAATTGTATCCAAGCATAATTGTGTATACAAAAATTTAATACTGTTCGAAATAATTTATATATTGTTTAAAACATTGGATGTGGTTTGAAATAGTACCGAAAGTGTATAGACTCTGCATGTATATAACGTTTAATGTGAGAACAAGATTTTATAATTGTAATGAAATTTGAAATTACCAGCAGAAGAAGAGTTAAATTTGTGTAAAGAATCGACTATAGAATAATTGAAAATGGATTAAAATACTGTTATCTATTTAAACGATTAAAAACTATACGTTATTTGTACATATGTATTAAGTTATAGAAAATATTTAACACATTTTAAAGTTATAAATGAATAAGTTTTAAAAATATACATATTTATTATTCTAATTTTTCTACTTTGCAGAAACAAAGTTAACTAATGTTTTGAAAAAGAAAAGATTTTTTTAATAATGTTTTATTTAAACTAACGACGCATTGATAAATTGAATGCCTTTTATTAAACGCAAACGTTAATAAAAAATTCAAAGTTTTATCTAGACGGAAATATCGATTTATATTTTCTCGGAAATAAATTACTATGTATTTGATTTGTGAGAGTATGTAACAAAAAAAAAAATAGAAAGAGAAAAACATGGTTTTCCCTACGGCCCTGCCGCATCCGGCTCCTTGGAGCGTTTTACCACTCTCAGCAATTAAGTCAAACGTTCATGTTGGTCACACTGTGTAGTGAGTATTGTCGGTAAAACAGTACTATACGTTATTCGGTTCACATCTGTACTAGACTTTTACAATAGAGACGATTTTTTATCGACTCCCTGGTACGTTTAATGTTGTTTATTATCGGGTCATGTGTTCCGTATGCGACGTTTTTAATTCCGATGTGTCGGCTCTGTGTACGTTCACGTCGCCCGTCGAACGATCCGAGTCGGTCTTTGAACGACATTTAACACTTTCCGCGTGGATTTGCAAATAGTTTATTTTAAGATTCAGAACAACGGCTGGGAATAAAGTTTTTCGCTGCGACGGCTTATGTGAAGTTCTGTGGTCGGAATGAAATTAGAGAGATTTTTTCCTTCTCTTCTGTTTACTCGCTCGTATTGTTTATTGCGAGACGACGGTTTGATTTTAAGATTGTGTCGAAATGTAATTATAACCAAGATGCAAGTAATTCGCACTTTTTGTTCATTGATTGGTCTGGAATTGTTTACCGATGAACTTTATTTAAATATTAATTAGAATATTAAAAAGATTTGCGGTTAATTTTTTGAATAGGATTTAATAATTATTTTTGTATACAGAAAATGAAAAAAGTAGAAAAATTATAATTAGATTTTGAACTAATTATGATTTTATTCTTGTAAATATTAACAAGGACTTACGTTAACGATCAAGTATTAAAAAAATAATATTTCTATTTAAAAGTATACAAATAATCGCATTTTACTTTTATTTTAATATATTTTAATTTAATTTTTTCGAATTTTAGTGTGAATAACACAATTATTTCGGGATATGTAATTAATTCACTTCAATCAATTGGAAAAGAAAAAAGTTGACATTTTAAGAAACGTACAACAAATTATCACTTAAATAATAAGATTATTATTCACATATTCTAAGGATGATGACATCATTATCGGATTATGGAATAAGTTAATAAAAATAATTAAAGAATATATTTTGATATGAAATGTATGGTTTTTGAAATAATGACTTATTTCTGTAAATTTTTGTACACATTTTCAATAGTATTTTAACATACTGAAACGCTTAATTTATTAATTATTCTTAATAGAATTATTAACATTTTTTTTAAATAGGTAAATATTCTAAAATACCTTCTTATGTGATTCATGTGACCAATTTTTCTTCAAATATACTTTTTAACCCAATTATTTTCGTATATAAAACTATGTTAATTATCACCATAAACGATTTATTTAAAAAAAATTCCTCTTAAGCTGAAAACAAAACCAAAAACAAATATTTTGTTTTGGAATACGAGTAATTATTAAATATATATATATATATATATATATATATATATATATATATATATATATATAAATAAAGCGTAATTTTTAATTATTTGTTTTAATTGTAGAAAATACTCATGTGAAAATAATTGTTTTGACTAGAATATTTTTTCACGTGAAATATTTTACGTTTAAAATTGTTTATTGGCGGTGATATTTAATTAAAATTGTAAAAAATATTTAACAGAACATAAAAAGGTATTTAAACAACATGAAAAGAGTAACAAATTAAAAACAAACTTTTTTACATTTCATTTAAATTCAATTCGAAAAATTTTCATAGTATATTTTATTGTGTGTTTATTTCTAAATGAAGTTGTATCACGGATAAAACAGATTAATTAATTATGATGATTAATCACTGCATACAGTGAAATAATATTCATTAATAAATCTTATATTCTTTCTTGTCCGATTCAAATATTTAATAATGTTTATTCAACATTTTGTTGGCTACACTATCATTTTTAAGCACTAGATTGCAAAAACATCATTGAAATTCAAAAAAGCGTGGATGAAAAACGATTTTATGTAACTTAAAGCTCTGAAGATGATACATTGGAGATCAAACTGTTAACAAAGAACAATCAAAATGATCAATAATAAATAATTGAATACTTTTATCACATTTTTTTGTGTAGTTTCTTAGGAATAAAAATTCATTCGTTCATTCAATTTAGCCACGATGTTAAAGACTATAATTGTGCTTTCAAAGTAATTATCTGAAATTTATATAGTTTTTCATTCATTTATTTTACTGATACTTTAATTGTTTTAATTGGATCTAATGGAACAGCTGCCTCTGTATTATAATTTTTTAGAAAGCTTTGGGTAGAATTGTTAATTATTTTCAGCTCTGTTGGATAAATGATCAAGAGAGAGTTAACGAGTTCCATTTTTTACATTCCCTGTTAGTTTTCTGATAAATAAAAAGTTATGATTATCTGCAAAAAGTATACTGCTACAATTTACAAACTATTCTCACTAATGGCATTTCCAATGTAATTAAAAACGTGATATTTTTCACTGTTGACATTTGACATTTCGATAATATGATTTTGTCTAAGTCGCGCAATGAAGAGTGACTTATTGGTTCACTCAGGTAACATTTCCCTGGAGGCATCATCCTACCGTATTAGTTAGAACAGTTGATACGCCTTGGGAATTGGTACCTCAGTAAGTCAACAACAAGTCATTCTCGTATATGTGACTAAGATAAACTCAACCATTTTCTTTGTTGAAATTTAAGATGTTTAATAAAATAAGTTTCATTATTTTCTGTTACACCTTGGACCTTCAATGATAATGATATCCTCATCGAAATACTATAAGAAATATTCAGATCAATAATTGATTATTGAATATTTTAATTTGAAAAATGTTTGTGGTTATTGGGGAGTGAATATTCATTTCTTGATTTAAGATTTGATTTACAAGCATCTATAACAGTAAAAGTAGTCATGTGAGAGTAATTTAGTAGTCGTTTTCTTATATTTATTAAATTGGTTGAGTTGGTACTATAAATAAAAATAATTTTCAACCAACAAACTCGATTTAAAATGTACTTAAACATCTGTTCTTATGAGTCTAACAGATAAACTAATGGAGTGTATGAATGGCGGAGGAAATATGTTCGTCTTTCAAAGTAAAACATTTTATTTACTTGACTAAATCGTTATGAAATCACACGAGTTATTAATTTCAACTATCATTTTAAAAACAAAATTTCACTCCTCAAGATTCACAACCATTTTTCTCTGACTAAAGTTTCATTAATTGATTATTGATAATTTTACTAATTTTTTATATTCATTTCTGTGGTTGTCCTATAATCTTCAGAGATAAGTTAAAAAAAACTAATTTATTATTACATATAATGTTTGAAACGATCGAGTAGCCATATTAAGATCTGTTCGACTAAAGTTTTTTTCAACTTCGTATATAGGATAGAAGCTATTCATTTATTCGGGTTTCAATAACATTTTCAAGTCCAAATTTTTTTCAAATAGTAATACATTTCATAGATTGAAATGTGAAATTGAATTTCAGAATAAAAGCTATGGAAACGCAGTAACATTACTCCAAATATTTTTCCAAACTTTCTGTATACAAATGTGTTAAAGTATCAATGTATCTCTAATATATACTTATTGTACTTCTAATAATTACTTCTTTATAGTTTTTATAAAAATTTTCTACACAAAGCTAGTCTTTGTAATAAGTATTGTTAATATCATTTGAAGATAATTATTCTTGAATATTGAGATAATACAATAATCCAAAGGATTGATAATTCATTTGAAATCGTGTTATAGTGAAAAAATTTAAATGAGATTGAATATAAAGAGAGATGTTTGTGTGTCCAAAATAGTAATCACACAAATGGTCAGGAAAATCAATAAAAAATAATTATTTACTTAAAATGGATTTCAAGTAACTGCTATCATATAACTATATAGAAATATTTTGATAAATAATTTGAATATATTACAAGCATCAATCTGATTAAATTATTAATTAATTATATGGGATTTATTGTATATATATATATATATATATAATATATATATATATATATATATAATTTAGATACAAATTAAAAATGCGTTATAACCTTATAAATAAATTTTATACAGATTAAAATACGAAATTTATTTTGAAAATGCATTTATAATAAATAAATTTTATTATAGATCTTTTTATATTATTAATTACGTTCATTGCTAATTGACTTTTTGTCTGTTGAAATCGAAGATTTCACTCCGTCGAAACTTTTGCCTATTCTAAGAAAGAATTATATACGTTCATTATATTTCGTATAACCCTTTTTATGTTTAATTTATACCATTATACGATTTAATTAAAATCCTTATCATTCTTACACTTTCACTGAGAATTTTAACGAAATTTTAACGTAATAAAAACAGTTAATAAAATTTATTACATATAATATTTTGGAATGCTTTATTTATATTGTTATCGTTTCATCATTTCTTAAATTATATATATATATATATATATATATATATATATATATAACAAACGAATTTTAAATTTAAAGTTTAGATAATATCTAATTGAAAATGGCAATTATTATTTTTAATTTTATAACTTTAAGGAATATTATTTTTTATATCATGGCATTTATATTGAAATATTGTTATAAAAAACTATTTCAGATATCTTATTTATTGAATTACAAAAATGAATTATATAGAATAATAAAGTGATTAATTGAAGCCATTGACAATTATTTATAATTAAACAGAGAATTTTTTTATATAGAAATTTAGATATTGCGTATATACTAAAATATATATATATATATATATATATATATATATATAAATGTGTTCATTTTGTAAATGTTTTTTTTTCGGAAAATCAGTTGTGTCAATATACACGAATGTGTTTATAGTATTAAAACATTACATACCATTAAATCGCAATCGATTCAAACATTAAACAACAAATAATAGATACACGAGCGAAAAAAGCGCTATACAAATCCCGTTATTAAAAAAATAAATAAAAAACAATAAAACAATCGAAATAAAATACAATAAAACACAAACCACCTTTGTGCACCTGTCCGAAACAAAACAGATACTTGGTATGTGTGCGTTGTGTTTGAAAAAGCAATCATCGCGTATAAAATAACATACAAACATGGGCTCGTTCTGTAGTGGGCAGCGGCGAAACATTGAACAGAACAGAACACAACACCGTTGATCGGCGGGAGCTTTAAGCCGTTGGGATTGCATGACACATAATGTGTGATCTTTTGAACGATTCATATGAAAAATTCAAAATTCATAACCATCGTCAAACAGAACTAGCGTTTGCTGGACGCATTTGTGTTTGTAAAATGTGAGATCAGTCGTGCACGAAATGAAACACGACTGATAAACAGAAAGGACATAAGGACGCACATACACAATTTGCATATATTAAAAATTCGATATTATATTGGTTATTATTGTATACGCTATCGAAAATTTCAAATAGTTGCTCGTTGGTATATAAATATTTCATTTTTGTATGTTAAATAACAGTGGATATAATTAAGTACTGATCATCGGCGACACAGACTAATAAAGTTAAAACATGACTGAACTGAAGAATTTACAACAAAAATGAACGAATAGATTAAAGACTACAACTAATTTACAATTAAAATTTGTAGGAAATTTCAAAACCCAGGTTATAAAATTATTGATTTTTAAAAGTTTATGATACAAAATTAAAAATATGGATTAAAACATTTTGTATTAAGAAAAATGTTGAAATGGATAATAAATATATCCTGCTTTATACACCGAAGCTATAAAATTAATTTTTCATTGTGGAAATCTAATTCTTACAAACGGAAAACAACATATGAATAATATATTTGTTTATTATAAGCCTAACAATAGTAGAGATAAATCAATTAATACACTACCGAACACGAAAATCCATACATTGAACGTTAGGGTGTATTAAATTGATTTATGTGATGAATACATCCCTCACCATTATTGGTAGCAACTATATTGCTTCAATAACAGCGAGTGTGATATTTGATGCGTGACAGATTTCATAATTAACATGTAATACTTTTTTGTAATGTCAGTTATATGGTCTTTAATAATGCATACATGCATGTGAAAAATGTACATTGTTGTGCAGGAATAAAGAATAATGTTCTTGATTATACCTGTGATTGCTCTACTGTAATTAAGTGGTTATTGTTTGCAGAACAGAAAAAAAACAGCGCTATAAATTTTCTTCTGTGGACATGTCAGGTGATATCTGTATGCAATCACGACAATGTTGTTGTTTCTATTAAGTAGAGAATCGTTTGGGAGTGTTATTTGTTCTCTGAGCAATATTGATGAATACATTTCACCCTTGTTGCACTAAAAATGTACGTTGAAAACAGGGCGAGGGTGATATGAATGAAGATAACTTGAATTTAAAACGAAAAAAATGATAGACATGGTTTGTTTACTTCTAACCCTCACTTTAGACTCTTGTAGAGGTTGAAGTTCATTAGTGGTCGAGATAATTATTTCCTCAATGGAAGATGACATGTCTCACAAAGCTGGATTTAAACTTAAGATATAATGGTCGAGCCTTTGATCTAATCACTCATCTATAATTACTTTTTTCTGAAGAGAGTTTGTGATATTTTTTTTTACAAAAAGAAAATAAACGAACAAAAAATGGAACAAGTTTTAGATTAAAAACTAATCTACTTTATTTATTTACAGTTTTCTTTAAATAATTTATATTTGGAATCTATTATTATTTTATTGTAATAAAATATTAATATAATTGACTTTTAATATACTGCTTTATTTACTGAACTATCCAAATTTATTATTCTATTAATATGTTAACTTAATAAAAAATATAGAACTTTATAAATACATAATAATTTTACGATAAAAAAATATTGTGTAATAAATATCCATTATATCTATTACCTACAATTATTTTAAATAACTCTGTTAATATGATATCCCTTGATGTCTATACATTTTGTTTAATAATTTACTATTTCTTTATAAGCTTAAGCTAACAAAATAGGTAAGTTATAAATTTATTCCCTTTAAAAAAATAATATTTGAAATTAAATATGGAATTCCAACATTCTGAAAGATAAAAAATAAATTACATCCAAAACATTCAGCAAAATATTTATATGAGTATAAATAATACATGAAATAAAAGAAGGTATGGAAATGTTGATTTAAAAATTAAAAATAAATTTAAAATAAAAAGAAAGAAAACTATAAGGAAATGGAAAGAGAATGTAAAATGTCTTAGGTTACTAGACATATGTTAAAATTCAAATTCGAGCACTAAATGTGACTGATTATATACTTCTCTATATCTCATCGTTTTGAGGATGATGGCATCGTAATCGAAACACGCATAAGCAACTATAAAAAATATCAATAATGAATAATTAAAAATGTTTAATAGTGTTGAAAAATGACATTTTTGGGGGAGTGAAAATACTTTTATAAAAGTTATATTTAGGTTTGTGTGTATTTTTTCAACTACTAGTGATTCTTTTCTGATAAGATTGATAATTGATAATTACAAGTTCCTAACACCTCTTTAATGCGAAATAATTGCATATTAGAATTAGTTAAATATTATTAAATACAAATGTCATTTCTTTATATAAAGCAGTTATATAAAATAAATGATTATCTCTGACATGTGGAACTTTAAGTAGTAATTTTTCATTTTTCTTTGTGAATCTAAAAAAATACACTTTTCTTAAAAAATATATATCTTTTTCGGCATTAATTCGATTTTTCTACAGTAAAATAATTTTTAATCTTCAGAAAAAAATAGTTGTATAAAAAAAGATTTGTTGTTCCACTGATAAATAAGAAATATTTTAGACTAATCTGGAAATGCTAGTTTATGCAGTCAATTTCGAAAAAAATACTCAATTACTGCGTAAATTTTATATTTATTAAAGATAGGTCTGTAGAGAGAGATGAGAATTGATATATCTTTAAAAAATCTTCTACTGTTTTCAAGTGATTGTGTAAAAAAAATAGTAAAAATTTATGTATATACTACGAATTAATTAAAACACACCATCTACTTGTTTACAAAAAAGCTGTAAATCTTTCACCGAGACTTCCGGACCAGAACTAAATGATGACATG